>PVKA01007489.1:0-77575 GCA_004027165.1 Ctenomys sociabilis | reverse complement strand
TTTTGCCAATACCATGTTGATTTTATCACAGTGGCTCTGTAGTATAATTTCAGGTCAGGAATTGTGATGCTTCCTGCCTTGTCTTTATTGGCCAAGATTGTCTTTGCTATTCTAGGTCGTTTGTGGTTCCAAATAAATTTTAGGAATGATTTTTCTATGTCTGGGAGGTATGTTGGTGGCAGTTTGATAGGGATTGCATTAAATCTGTACAGCAATTTTGGGAGTATGGCCATCTTCACGGTGTTGGTTTTTCCTATCCAGGAGCATGGAATATCTTTCCATTTTCTGAAATCCTCTATAATCTCTTTTGTTAGGGTGTTGTAATTTTCCGTGAAAAGATCTTTGACTTCCTTGGTTAAGTGAATTCCAAGGTATTTCATTTTCTGTGATGCTGTTGTAAAAGTTATTGTTTCTATTGTTTCCCTTTCAGTGTGCTGTTATCTGTGTAGAGGATCACTATTGACTTTTGAGTATTGCTTTTGTATCCTGCTATGCTATTGAATTTCTGTATCAGTTCTAGTAGTTTCTTGGTGGAATTTTTGGGATCTTTCAAGTAAAGTATCATGTCATCTGCAAATAGTGATAATTTAACTTCTTCTTTACATATTCTTATTCCTTTTATTTCTCTATCTTTTCTAATGGCTGTTGCTAAGGATTCCAAGACTATATTGAATAGGAGGAGTGATAGAGGACAACGTTGTCTTGTTCCTGATTTAAGAGTGAAAGACTTCAGTTTTTCCCCATTTAAAATTATATTAGTCTTTGGGTTGTGATAGATGGCTTTAATCAAGTTAAGATAGAGTCCATCTATTCCAGTTTTCTGTAGGACCTTGAACATGAATGAGTGTTGGACTTTGTTAAAAGCTTTCTCTGCATCAATTGCGATGATCATGTGGTTTTTAAATTTCAGCCTATTAATGTAGTGTATTACATTTATAGATTTTCAAATATTGAACCATCCTTGCATCCCTGGGATGAATCCTATTTGGTCATGGTGTATGATCTTCTTGATGATTTGCTGTATTCTATTTGCCAGGATTTTGTTGAGTATTCTTGCATTTATGTTCATGAGGGAGATTGGCCTGTAGTTCTCCTTTTTGGTTGTGTCTTTCCCTGGTTTTGGAAGCAGTGTAATACTTGCCTCCAGAAATGATTTTGGGAGGATTGTTTCCTTTTCAATTTCATTGAAGAGTTTGTGGAGTGTGGGGATTATATCTTCCATGAATTTCTTATAGAATTAAGCTGTGAATCTATCAGGACCTGGACTTTTCTTGTTCGTAGGCTTTTTATTATGTTTCGTATTTCGTTAGCTGTTATTGGCTTATTGAGAGTTGTTATATCTTCTTGATTCAGTTTTGGTAATTTGTACCTTTTGAGGAATCTGTCCATTTCTTCTGTGTCTTCTATTCTGTGAGGGTAAAGATTCTCGAAGTAACTATTGATAATCTTCTGTATTTCCACTGGGTCTGTGGTGATTTCACCCTTTTCATTCCTTATCGCTTGTACTTGAATTTTCTTTTGCCTCTTTTTGATGAGGTTGGCAAGAGGCTTATCAACTTTATTTAGTTTTTCAAAGAACCAACTTTTTGATTTGTGGATTCTTGGAACTGTTTTTTTCATCTCAATTGAGTTAATTTCTGCTCTAATCTTTATGGTTGCTTTCTGTCTTTGTGCTCTGAGTTTCATTTGCTCTTCTTTTTTCAACATTATGGTGCTAATTTGTTCCCATTCTGTTTTCCTAATGTGTGAGTTCATAGCTATGATTTTCACTCTAAGAACTTTCATCACATCCCATAAATTCCAATAAGTAGTACTTGAATTTTCACTGAATTGTAGATATTGTTGAATTTCTTGTTTAATTTCTTCTGTGACCCATTGATTGCTGAGTAGGGTATTGTTTAGTCTCTGTGAATTTAGCAGGTTTTTCTGGTTTGTTTTGTCATTTATTTCCAGTTTCATTGCACTGTGGTCAGATAATATGCACAAGATAATTTCTGTTTTCTTGCATATGCTTACACAAGACCTCTGGACTAGTATGTAGTCCATTTTGGAAAATGACCCGTGTGCAGCTGAAAAAATGTGTATTCAGCTGTGGTTGGTTGGAACTCTCTGTATATGTCCACCAGGTCCATTTGTTTCAAGTTCTGGTTCAGTTCTGCTACTTCCTTGCTAATTTTTTGTCCGCTTGATCTATTTTTTTTGAGGTAAGGGTGTGTTAAAGTCTCCTGTTAAGATTGTGGTCTTAGACATTAAGTTTTTCATGTCCATCAAGATTTTTCTTACATAATTGGGTGCTCCTGTGTTTGTTGCATAGATATTTATGAGTGTTACCTCTTTCTCTTGAATTTTTCCCCTGACCAACATGCCTTCTTTGTGTTGTTTGATCATTCTTGGTTTGAAGTTGAGACTGTCTGAGAACAGAATTGCTACTCCTGCTTTTTTCTGAGGTCCTGGGGCATGCAGTATTGTTTTCCATCCTTTGACTTTGAGCCTATGAATGTCCTTTTGAGTTAGGTGTGTTTCTTGTATACAGCATATTGTTAGATTTTGTTTCCTAATCCTCTGTGCTAGTCTATTTCTCTTAATTGGAGAATTTAGTCCATTTACATTGATGATTATAATTGAAATGTGCTGACTTATGTTTGTCATGATATTTACCTGGTGTTGTTTACTCCTTTGTAACCTGTGTTTAATTGTCTGTTCTGTTTAGTTGCTTCCTTCCATCCTCATTCATAGAGTTCTGGTCATTGTGTTCTCTCTCTAGAACATCTTTCAGCAGCCTGTGAAGGGATGGCTTTGTCATCATGAAATTCTTTAGCTGTTCTTTGTTGTGGAAGTATTTCACTTCTCCATCAAACTTGAAAGAGAGTTTTGCAAGGTATAATAGCCTACGCTGGAATTTGTTTTCATGTAGGACCTGAAGAACTCTCTTACATGCTCTCCTTGCCTTCATTGTTTGTGTAGACAAGTCAGCTGTAATTCTGATGGGTTTTCCTTTGAATATGAACTGCTGCTTCTCTCTAGCATCTTTCAGTATATTATTTTTGTGTTGGATTTCTGGGATCTTAACTATTGTATGTCTCGGTGTGTTTCTACTTGGGTTGAAGCTATTTGATGTTCTGTATGCTTCGGTTACCTGAATGTTGGATTGTTTCCTCATATTTGGGAAGTTTTCTATGATTACTTCTCCCCAAATTCTTTTTATGTCATTTGTATTTACTCCTTCATTCTCGTTGATACCAATTATTCTCACATTGTTCATCCTGGTATCATCTTGCAGGTGATGTATTATTTTTTCCTGCATTCTCATTGTTTTTAAGAGATCCTTTCTCACCTTTTCACTAGCCACACTGGCATCTTCAAGATGTGGAACTCTGTCCCCACTTTCACTCAAATGCTTTTGTTGACTTGTGATTGATATTTTTAGTTCTTCAATATCTGTTTGACTGTGCTTCATGTGTTCTATTTCTTTTCTGCATTGCTCATTCAAGGAATCCATCATATTTCTGATCTTCCCAAATTTTTATCCATGTCTTCTTTAGAGGTAGTTATTAATTCTTTTTCTGCAGAGTTTCTTCCAAGTTGGGGTTCCTCTGTAAATTTTGGACTTGTTTCTGTATTTCAGATGCTATGATTTCAAAGAATCTTATTTTTTTAAAGAATTATTTTTTGATTTCAGAAATTATTTCTGCTTTGATTTCCTCATGACCTTTCTTCTGTTGTGTCTTTGCTTCAGATGCTGTTAATCCATACGTTTCAGCTGGAATAGTGCTCTCTGCACTTGTTCTGGGTGAGCATTATTTTTCCACCCAATGTTTCTGGAATTGATTCTTTATTTCAGATACTATGTGTTCAGATATTTCCTTTTTAATTTGGGGAATTACTTCTTGTTTTATTTCCTCTATACCTTTTTGATGTTGTTCCTTTGCTGCTGTATCTGTTAATTCACTCATTGCAGCTGAGCTAGTGTCCTTTGCCCTTACTGGTGGACTCGAGGCCTGGTATTACATTTTTCCCCTTGTCTTTGTCATTTTGTATAGCACTGACCTTTGACCTTTATTGTCGAGCTTTGGTGCAGGTATAACCTTAGCTTGTTATGAGATTCGGTTGCCAGTCTATTAAATTTGAGATTATCCAGGTATGCCTATCCTGGATCTAGCTGTTGTGTTCAGTTCCTTTTTGCTGCAGCTCCGGTGGTTCCCCTCTGTTGGTTCCCTCTTCAGGCAAGCTCACACCGAACTGGGATGCATGTCAAGTAATGAAAATTCCCACTGTCTTGGTTGGCTTTGGGGAGAGGATCCAGAAAATTGCCGGAGTTAGCCCTCCTGTGTCAGGCAGGTTGCTTTCTAGGTGGGCAGGCCTGGGCTTTGGTGGGTTTGCTGGGCTCCTAAAAGGATGGTGGATGTTCTTATTCACCAGGCAGGCTGTACTGGGTCAGCCTGCCTGTGCTGGGTCTGGGTCTACAGGCCAGACCCAGAGAAGGCTGAGAAAGGTCCCTCCGGTGCAGTGGTCCTGGAGCCCTCACTCACAGGCCAGGCTGAGCTGGGTTTCAGGCCATGGGGTGGGACTTGGGATTGCTGAGAAATGTCCCTCCAGCATGGCAGGCCTTTAGTTCTCACTTCAGGCCAACCTGCACTGGGTCTTGGGTCATGGGGTGGAACCAGCAGTCGCTGGGAAATGTTTCTCTTGCGCGGTGGGCCTGGAGCGTTCACCCGCGGAGCTGCGCTGGGTCTCGGGCCATGGGGGGAGGGGCAGGGAATCTCTGGGAAATGTCTCTCCCACACAGCTGGCCTGGAGTTCTACACTCACTGAACTGTGATGCCCAGGGTGTCAGGGAAATTCCCACTCACTCACTGGGCTTTAGTGCAGGGGATCCGGGGAGGTGCTGGTGAGTGGGTTCTGAGGTTTCAGGCGGGTCACTGGCTTGGAGGCTTCAGGGTGGGGATCCGGGTAGTGCACATGGGAAGAAGCCGAAGACTCTCCCTCAGACTCATCACACACTCACTGATCTGGGAAGCCTGGTGAGTTGTGCAAATTTCCACTCACTGGGAGAGCTTAGGGCGGGATCCAGGAAGCCCCTGCAGTCAGCTGCTGTTTCAGCCTGGTCTCTGAGACTGGGCAGGTGTGGATGAGGTCGAGGAGGGTGGCCGAGTCAGTCGCACTGTCTCGGGCCATTCTCTCTTTCCTGACTTCTTTTACTCAGCATAACTATTTTTGAGACTTCGCCAGTACATTGTGATTAATGGTTTATCCTAATACATTGTTCCATAGTATTCTAGTGCAGGATACAGTACAACTCGTGTGGTTGGTCTCAGTTTTGTTGAGTTGTTCCAGATCTGTCTACTACAATTAAATGTTTCTGAGAATATTTATGTACAAGTTTAGTATGGATATACATTTTCAGTATACTTTATTTCAGGTATAAATTGTATAAAATGTAGGTAAATGAATGTTTAAATTTGAGGGAAACTGCAAAAAACTGTTTTTCCCCCAAAATTCTTATATTATTTTATATTTCCAAGAGCAGTTCATAAAAGACCACATCACAGCAAGCACCTAGTAGAGTCCATTTTCTCATTTCAGACCTTTTAGAAAGTTCATTGTCTTTTGTAGTTGCTTCATTTTGCGCTTCCATCAGGACCACTGGTGTGGAACGTGTTTGCAGGTGCTTGTTGCTCTCTACACGTCTTGGGTGTGAGGGGTCTGTTCAAGTCACCCGCCCATTTCTTCAGTTGCTTATTTTCTGGTTTCTCTAGGTCTTACTTTTAATCTTCATGAGGAGGGCACAGAGCAGTGTGTGATGCCACACCAATTATTCTCCGCCACTGAGGAAAGTTGTTTCAAAGTATTCTTCTCACATTCCCCTGAGTCATGAGACTTTCCAGTCTGGCTATCGGGAGAAGCAGTCTAGCCCCACTCTGTGTGAGTTGGGGTGCTCTTCTTCTTGACCTTCTGAGTGGATCTATCCTGGACTTTGGGCATTTTCCATGTGTCTGCACTGGTCACTCAGCAAGATGCTCAAGGGCTGCCCCTGCCACCCTATCTCCCTGGCTCCCTTCTTGCATGGCTTCCTCCTGATCAATGTGTGTCCCATGGGGACCCCAGCTGCCATGCCCTGTCTGGGCTCCTCTGCTCTGCGCCACAGTCTAGAAACTCTGAAGGCGCCAAGGTGGACCAGCTCTCCTTGCCTGTCTCACCACTGACTGAGATCATTATTTTTCATTGTTTGCTGTTTAGTGCTCAAGCATCATTTGGGCATTTTGCCTGCTTCCTAATGAAGGTAAACTCAGGCATGGTTACTCTTGCTTAGTCAGAAGGAAGAATGCTCATTTAAAAAAATAAGCCTTAAGAAAAATAAGAATTAGGATAAGTAAGGTAATTATATATAATTTAAAGAAGCGATGTACAAAAATATAACTTTATAGTGTGAAGAAATTATGTCACAGAGTCCAAATTCTTTTAACAAAATAAAATTTAAAATCTGTACCCAAAACACTAGCCTTATTGATTCTCACAAAATATCAATCTGCTATCGAACAACCCAAAAACATGAAAACAGACTCATGATTAAGGATGAAAGGATTACTATTAATAATATATAAAGAGCTTGAAGAATATGATAACAAAATTCAATAGGAAAATAGGCTCAGGATTTAGCATGCATTTCATAAAAGACGTGAATGTTCAACAAACATAAAAAACCAATTCCCAGTAATTAGAGAAATATGAATCTGAACAAGAGTGATCCTGTGGTATATCCAGAATATCTGAAACTGAGAGTAATGATCTTTAACACCCCTTCCTTTGTAAAACAAATTCATTTTAAGTAACGATCATGAAATTATGTGATATTAAAAGTATTTCATATCTTAAAATAGATGTAAATGTTGCTGCACTATTTATGGGCTGTATCTTGATGTCTCCAAAGCTCTGTGTGCTCATAGGGAAGGTTTTTCAGGGATGGCTGGACCTATTGTGTGTGAACACTACATTATGCCAGTGTTTGGCTTGCCACAGGGTGGGAGGTGGGAAAAGTCCTCTGGCTGTGGGTGGCACCCACCAACCAGCTTTTAGTCTGAGCAGAACAAAGGGGAAAAGCTCCCTGCTTGCTCTCCCATGAGCAGCTTTCTTCTCTGATGCCCCTCTGCCACACCTCCCTGCCCGGGGGTAGCTGGCTACTGACTGAAATCTCAAAGAACTATGAGCTAAAGTAAACCTCGTGTCTTTGAACTTGTGGGTGTGAGGTATTTTATCCCAACAAGGCAAAATAGCTAAGACATTGGGTTAATGTCATTTTGTATTGGCTCTCCATTTCAAATTTCTTTCCAAAATTAAGAATAATTACAAAGACAGTCCTGTTTATTTCTCCATGTTCCTGTTAGAATAAAAACAGCAAAGAACCAAAATTCTACTTTTCTATGTCTGCTTAATCGTTTCAACTTTAATCTTTGGACAGTGGTTTGACATAACATTTAACATACATGACTACTTAATAATGATCAATCAGTGCAACATCCCACTTTTAATTCATATTAGTTCAGAAATGAACAATTAAGATGGATACAATTTCATCGTAAAGTTATTTTTAAAATTCAGCAGGACATTTCATGCTTGAATTAAAATGTATACTTACTAAAAAAAAATTAGACTTCACAGTTTACACTCTGATTCAGTGTTTTTAAATATTAAATACAAATAAATACTCAAGTGGTCACATAGGATGACAAAACTGAAATAACTCCGATCTCTCTCTTTGCTTTTCCTGTCAGCATTCTATCCTCGTTTATTTCCAATCCACTGTGTAAACATGGGACTATGTTGTGCCACGGGGGCTGGAGCGGTGGCCGTGCAGGAGCCAGAGCAAACATCCAGGCCACTGCAAACTTGCCTTTTAAATGAAGGTGGGAGCAGGAACTCATGTGTATTCAGGACTGACAGCATAACTGGGAGTTCTGTAATTTAACTTTCATGTAAAACATCATTTTTTAAAGGACAAGAAATAGATTCACATTCATTTACAGTTTTCAGAACATATTATGTGATTACATAATTTTCACAGTATATTATTAATTTCAGCCATCATTCTCAGAGCCCAGTTTCTCACTGGTGACCTGGGCAGATAGAGGTGGCACAGTGCGGAGGAGCTGAAGTGGATGGAGGCCTTGAAGTTCTGGGAAGACCGGGAGTCAGGTAAATGCTCCTTGGACAAAGATGGACCAGTACACCAAGGGAAGGAGCCTGGTCAGGCCGTGGGACCTGCGAGGTCAGCGCGCAGCGCATCGTCAGGAGCTGAGGAGAGAGCAGGGGCAGTGCTGCCTGAGGGAGCGGGAGCACCATTAGCTCATCTGGAAGGCCACTTAGGCATGCAGTGAAATGACATCTCCAGATGAGGGAGACCAGTGTTCTGTTTCTGAAGGACATGTATTCTAAGTGGATTAAGAAAAGAAATTATTTTAAATGCAGGGAGGTATATAATTAACCCTGGAACCCTGACTGTAGCAAGATATTGTGGAGGGGAAGGACTCCAGCAAATTCAGAGCACATCAGGCATATGGCTGAATAAAGAGGGCAGCCTCATCTCCACGGAAGTATTGTTCTGTGAATAAATTTCAATTTTGGGAGCAACAAAGAATTGTGGGGTCTGTGCCCAAGGCAGGCTGTGTTCTTTCAGACAAGCAAGTGCATCTTAAGAAAGCAGCACCTGTAAGTGCATTGGACAGGGGATGGTTTTCTTTGCTTGAAGGTATTTAAAGACAACCCTTTATTTTCCATTTAGATGAAATTTTCCATTTAGATGTTGGAGACTGCAGGCAGAGCAAGTTCTGCATAAGCACCAATCTGAGGGTGCAGGTAGGGCTCCAAAAGCTGGGGTGTAGGAAAAGCAGAGCAAAGGGAAACACTTGTCTGGGGAATCTGGAGACCGTCATTTACAGTAAGGGTATTTATGGTGACAAGGAGATGACTGAGACCAATCCATTGGGAATCAGAAAGGTTGGTGCATAAGGCCATGTGGGAAAGCCCAGGGAATGGAGCAGAGTGAGAGGTACTGGGCATGGATACAGGGCGAGCAAGAGGGATAACCGGACCCAGGAGTACAGGGAATCCTTCTTAAACAAGACTCAGGTCTGAGACTCAGCTGGTGAGTCACTGCTCCATTCTCTCAGCTTTCTCACATGGCCTTCTGCACAAACCTTTCTGATTCCCAATGGATTGGTCTCAGTCTTCTCCTCACCACAAATCCCCCTGCTGTACGTGACAGTCTTCAGATTCCCCAGGCAAAGAGGCCTCTGGAGGAGACACTGGATAATGATTGTGAGGAGAAGGAGAAAGAGAAAGGAAGAGGAGATGGAGGAGGAGGAGGAGGAGCAATAGGTTAGCAGAAGATGGGCTGAGTTGATCAGGGAGTGCCATCGTCTATTGACCTTGTTCTGGGTCTTCCCTTATACTTTCCTTTTACCATTATGGCAAATTTACCTGACACACTTTGTTTATCTCTTTGTTTCTATAATAAAGTGGGTATGGATCTTTGTTGATTTTGTTCCCTGTTGTAAAATAGAGTAGAATAGCACTTGGCATTCATATGAGTAAATAAAAACTCTCCTGCATGGTGACCACCATAGCTTTTATTTATTTTTCTTTAATGTATTTGGTTCAGGGCCCTGCTAAACAGCTCGGACTCCTAGTGATCCTCCTATTTCAACCTCCCTGGTACTGGAATTACAGATGTGTGACACCATACTTGGTCTCTGTGGCCAGCTCAGTGGGCCGGGCTGGGGTCGGCACAGGATGTGGTACTGTCCTTGCACTTGCTTGGCAGGCACTTAGACTTCTGAGCTGTATGCCTGGCCCACCATAGCTTTTGACGGGCATTCATCTGTCAGTGGATTAAAAATCAGAGCTGATAACCACAAGTCTTTGCTAATCTAATGCAATGTAGTACTGATTTGGTTGGTTTCCTTACAATGTAAGGCAGAAATGAGTAGAATCATGTTTTGGAGGCTAAGCCAACCTACTTGTGTTCCTTATTTTCCCTCTTAGAGATATTCCCAGAATAAAAATCATGATTTAATCCCAAAAAATGATTATTTCACTTTTAGGTCTTCTCATATGTAAGGGACCTTGGGGAGAGGATCTGTGAAGAGACCAACCATTACATACTTAGAGGAACAGCAAAAAGAATATTCTACACCAAAAATCTTACTGTGTGTAGATCTGAAATTCATTGCATTAACAGGGGCTCTGTTCTCAAAAACAAAGTTGTAGGCCTATGGAGGTAGCTAAGTGCCTACCTAGCAAGCACAAAACCAGAGTTTGATCTCTGGCATTGCATGCTGTGCCAGCCCCTAAGCCCCAAACTGTATGAGCCACTGAAACTGGGCTTAGTGGTGCACGCCTATAATCCCAATGCTAGGGAGGCTAAGGCAGGAGAATCCCTGAGTCCGAGCTGTGCAGTGAGGCCCTGTACCAAATAAATGAATAAATAAAAGATGTTTTTAAAATTAAAAAAAAGACACTGAAGTTGTGGAAGAGATTGAAATCATCTACTACATTATATGTAGTCCCATTGTCTCTCATTTATCTATTTCACTTTTAAAAAATATTTATTTGGTACAGGGTCTCACTACGCAGCTCAAACTCAGTGATTCTTCTGCCCTAGTCTGCCCAGTTCTGGGATACAGACTGCATCACCAGCTGGGTTTTGGTGGCAACATGGCATATCTGGGGTTCTGGGGTCTGCATGGCGTATGTTACTGGGGATTGAATCAGGTCCCTGTGCTTGCCAGGCCCAGTGTCTTTCTTATCCATAAGCAGTCATGGCTACAACTTAAAATTCTGTTTCTAAGGTCACCCTACTCTTCCTTTGAGAGGAAGAGTAAGACCAGGTACATTGACATACAGTGGGACTTTGTCACAAATTGTAGGAGACATATATTATAGAAATCTAAGAAAATAAAAAAAAAAAAAAGCATTCAGAGGTATTCCAATTCTGCTTGGCACTTGTGATTACTTTGTGGTTTTGTTTCCTTGTCTGTATTCATAAAACGATATCGGATCAGAGTGCAGATAAACTACAGAGATGTTGGGAAGTGGCAGAAAGACCGTGTGATGGGCAGGAAGCATATTTGCATCTGACTGTCCTAGATCTGTATCAAGGTGGCAGCTTCCATGATAAAAGTGGTGTGAGTTTGGATTTATTCCTTTTACTATTTAGGAGACTTATTCTCTTCATCTCCTCTGGAAAGGTGTCCAGACAGAAGTAACACAAACCCAGTGTAATACTTTGAAACAGCATGACAATAATCTAAACCCCAGCTATACCCACCCTATAGCTGGTTAAATCCAATAGCCCCTCACATTCAAATTTTTTCTTTGATCATTTACAATTTTTTATCTGTTGGCCTGGAAGCTCATTTCTTTCATCAGTAATAGGAACTTTGTACCTGGTCTTACTGTTCCTCTCAAAGGAAGAGTAGGGTGATCTTAGAAACAACATTTAAGGTTGTAGTCATGTCTGCTGCTTCTTATGCATAAGAAAGACAGTGGGGCTGAGGAGATAGCTCAGTGGTCAAAGTGCCTGCCTGGAAAGTGCAAGGACCCAAGTTCGATCCCCTATATATCAATCCTGTCTTTCTGGATAAAATTTTGTGTTAATTTATAGCCAGTGATATGTTATAAAGTTATATTTGGAGTTATAAAGATAATATTTGGAGTTGTAAGCCCCACATTCAGATTCGGACTCACCTGCTTGGTAGCGAGTTCATGTGTGTACCTAAAACTGGGGTTGGCAGGGTCTGCCACGTAAGGGTTGTACAAACCATCTGAGATTGAATTCCATGTCCCAAGCCAGTGCCCAGCATAGGGTTTCATACAAGGGAGATGCTTTATGAAGAGCCAAAGCCAAGCTGTCCAGGAAATGAGGATGCTCCTGCCCCAGGGTGAGATGGCCATATGATGTTGATCCCAGGTCTGGGGTGGCTGAATCCAGCCTGCTCAGACCACCATTCACTTTGACCCCAAGGTGACTCCTGAGACCTGTGGGCAGGCCCCATTCTGAGTTAATAAGACCCAACCCTCCAGAGCACTGAGCTCCAGATGTGGTCTGTAAACCTCTCTGCAGAGTGCAGAGTCCAGAATGGGGAGGAGCATTAATGTAGAGAGGAGGTAGAAGTGCAAAAGATGGAGACAGGAAAAGTGTCTTGGAGATCATGTTGAAGAAATAGAAATGGAATTCAAAGAAGCAAATGTCTACCCAGCTCACCTAAATTACATGATTTGAATGGGCTGTGTTTTGTTTCGTTTCTTGTTTAATCAAAAAGTTGATCAGATGACTGCTTCTGTCTGATCAAAACCAAGATGTAAACCTGAGAAAAATGAACAGCCTGCTGGTGAGTGAAATGCTTTAAAATGGGGGTTGATTTTTATTAGTTTTCCTTGCTGAGCTTGGGGAGGCTCTCTCTCTCTTTCTCTCTCTAATGTCCATGGCTCCCCTCAGATCCTCAGGCATGATTAATATTTGAGGTCAGAGTCTGGCCTGTGGAAATCTAACCTAACTGCACATTAGCATTTTAAGACTTCCAGGCAAATGAATACTCATGTGCACGAAGAGGTTAGATATGCACACAAGCGCCCCAGGAATGAAGGTGAAGCAATGTGGACGGATTGATGTTTGCAACCTCAAAGTCAAGGGAATTCAAAGCTAAGCCCCAAAGAGCTATGAGGAGTCACCAGGGCTACACAGGATTAAGATAAACAAGATAGCCCCTCGCTCAGGAGGACAAAACACTCCTTGCAGCCTAGGCAACCTGAGAAAAATTTATTCTGAAAACAGATTGTCTGAGCTGAGTCTCTCCAAGTATTCTGAGAAACAGGAAACACATTCACTCCATGCAAGTGAAACTTGCTCAGAAAGGGGCAGGTAGTTGGACACAAGGAATTGCCAGTGAAGACTACTTTGCCGCCTCATACTTTGGTATACTAGAGAAAGTAGACAAAGATTTCCCCCATTCTCTTTCAGAAAAGCTTTCCATTTAAACAAAGACTTTATTAATCAGAACTTTAGATCATGCGTAGCAATCAATTGAGGCTGTTTAGGGTATTTACAGTAATTGATCTTCTACAAGTTCTAGACAAGTGGATTGCACTATACATACACATGTACTTTTCAAAGAATTCATAAGCCATTAGGATATTCTCAACTCCAGTCTGATAGTCTGAGGACCATTGACTGAATGTGATCATCAGAAACGAGTGGAGCCAGCAGCAGGAGGCATTTTGATTAGACAGGCAAAGTAGGTTTCTGGGAAGGGGAGTTGTGAGCCCAGGAAATGAGGACTGAGAAAGGCTGGGGGCAAACTGTGCTGTCATAATCATGCAAGTTGCTACAGTGTAGCGGATATTTCACATATACTTATTATATCATCAAATGATCACAGGCCCTAGTAAAGATTTCAATATTATTTTCTCTGTGGTTGGAAAATCCAGGCCAATGGATAAAGTGTTTCGCACAGAGTACTACAGGGGGTAAGTGTCAGAACTGTGATTTGAACCCACAGTTGAGTTTCAGAACCAGTGTGCTCCGACCTCCCCATCTTGTCCTCACTGCCTTTGCCTACATTTTCATGTATGTGTTTCCTAGGTAACTTTAGGGTAGACTTCCCTTATGAGGCAATTTTCCCACTGTTGGCCATGAAACCTGACACCTACTGCTTAAAGGAGGAGAAATTCACCTTAGCCCATGGTTTCAGAATATTCTTTATAGGGTGGGCTGGTCCCTAGGTAGAAAAGTCAAGGCAGAAGGGCATGGTGGAGTGAGGCTGCTCTGTTCATGGCACCCATGTCACCTGGGGGAGGGGTGACAGCTTCCCAGGGGATAGGTTAGGAATTATATGGAGTTCCCAAGACCGGGCCTTTTGATGCACTCAGACACACGCAGGGTCATCCTTCACTCATCTAGTAGGTCTTTCTTAATCCCATGAAGTTGAGGTAATAGAATTAATGATTGCTACTGCCGGGGGGCTGGAGACACAGAAGACCAGTACCTTGGATCATATCCAGCTGTGAGTTTGGAAATTTTCCTTTCTGGACTATGGCAGGGCACATCTGTGTTGGAAGAAAGTTTCCAGAAAATTACTTGGTAGGTGCTCTATCCAAACAAAGCAGTGAAGGCTAGAGTAAGGAAAGTGGGAGAGTGAGGTAGAGATGACATTCCTAATGAAGTGTGAAGACCGAGGAAACAAGTGGTTCATTTGAACTCAGACCAGGCTCAAAGCTCCCTCATGTGTAGATTGGGGTGTGGCTGGCTTGACCTTTTGAGTCTTCTGAGTATTCCAGGATGGAGAGCTAAACCACACTAGTAACAGACAAATGAGGTGGATTGTCCAGCTAAGAGTTCATGTCTGGCTCCCTCATCACCAGGCCCTGACATTGTTCATTGTTAGAATCCAGTGGCATATCCTAGTGTGCTGTGGTTGTGTCTAAATGTGCCCCAAAGCCTTTTGTGCTCACAAGTGGGGCTTTCAGAAGTGGCTGGAGCTAGGTATGTGAATATGACCCATACGTCATATTCACACATCTAGCTCCAACAGGAAGTAATAGGAGAGAAAGCAGTGTGGCAGCTCTTAGTGCAGCAGAGTACAGCTGTATGGAAGTTGGATTAGTTCATTGATTAGGTCAGAACTGTTCTGGGTATGAGTGATGAGCAGCACCTATACCTGGATGTGGGTCACACCAACCAGTAGGCTTCTACTTGACTTGCTGTGGAATGCCTTGTTGTGGGCCATTTCTCCTCTATTATGCCTCTCTGCCGTGGTGCCCTTCCTTGGAGCCAGCCAGCTGTGGAATGAAATCTCTACAAATTGAGCTGAAATAAACCTCTTCTCCTGAACTTGTGGGGGCTGAGTATTTTGTCCCAGCAACAAGAAAAGTATCCAAGACATGGTCCTACCTTTAACTTTGCTGATAGCCACTCATTCACGGGAATGTAAAAGCAATCACCCTATATTACAGCCTGCAAATTGGAGAGCAGATCGAGGTCCAGGCATTCCGTGCCACAGCCTGAATTTCAACACAGCGTCACGTGGCCTCCACTGAGGTGGCGAGTTGATGTGACAAGACAAACTCCTTTAAGGTGTTCAGTCAAATTTCCCTTCTACTTCTGAGTCTCTGTCCTTCAAAGATCACCAATAGAAGAAGAAGAAAGAAAGAAACTCCAAAGAGACCATAGACTAAAATAACAAAATTTAAAACTAAAATTCTTCTGGTGAAAACAGGAGAAAAATCTTTGTGACCTTCGGCTAAGATTCCTTACATCAAAAGCATCATCTATAAAAGAAAACATTGATAAGCTGGGTTTAAAAAAAAACTGAAAACCTCTGTTCTTCAAGAGACACTGTTAAAAGGATGAAAAGGCAAGTCACAGAAGAGGAAAAATATTTATAAAACGCAAAGGATTTGTTTCTAGAATGTATAAAGGGTTCTCCAAGCTCAATAAAACAGAAAACAAACTACTCAGTAAAAAAGGTAGGCAAAATATTTTATAAGGAGTTAGGGAAAGACATTGGGGAAAATAAAAGAAAAACCAAGGTGGTTTAATAGCAACACAATTACAAAAATAATTGAAATTGAAGAAAAGCAAACAAACCTAAAATCAGCTGCCACTGCAAGTGTTAAGAGAAGGGTAGAACACCTGGGATCCTCTGGCCTTGCTGCTAAAAAATGCAGATTGGTAGGATTACCACAGAAAACTGTTGGGAAATTTCCTATAAAATTAAACATCCACTTGTCAGATGATTCAGGAATCCATTCGTGGGTATTTACCTAAGAAAAAAGAGAACTGTTAGTAACAGAAAAACTTGTATAAAAATGTTCATAGCAGATTTATGCGTAGTCACTTAAAACTTGAAACTATTTATTGGGAATATGATTTTGTCTTGGTCTATTATTTGCACTAATACAAACATTATGCAACTGGCGAATTATGGCATATCCGTAAAATGGACTACTACTTAGTGTTAAGGAACATACCGCTGACACATGCAGTGACATGGGTGAATTTTAGCTCATCATGTTACCATGTTCTGGGGTTCTGGAGACATCTCCTAGAGATTCTTTCTAGATTTCTCTTGTCCTGAACAAAGAATCAAACAAAACAAATATAAAATGTAATAAGACTTCATATTTATTAAAAATAGGGAAAGAAACATGCTGTACAGAATGAATATGGGTAAATTAAAAGTAGAATAAGGACCATAATTTTTGGGGTGAGAGACTGTCATTGTAAAAGAGAGAACACAGTGGCTATGAGCTTAATGATACCCGTCTTTTATATACTCCACTCCTAGGGTGACATCAGGTCTAGACTGTCCTATTAAAAATGGCCTGAATTCTCATGAGAAGTGTAAAAAGCACCCTCTGGTTGGTCCCGGGTAGAAGAACTGGGTGCGTTTTGTGTCCAACAGGTCCCCTCTTTCCCGGCCAGCTGGCTATGCTCTAATCTCCTACGTCAATTATATTACTAGAAAGGAGTAAAAATTATAAAGCTCCACCTAGTGAAATTCTGATTATGAACATTCTGAAAAAGGGAAACTTACAGAGAACAGATCAGTTGAGTGGCCTAAGGTGAGCAGAAGGGTTGACTGCAGTGAAGAACGGGAAGATTTATTTGTTGTTATGAAAACAATTTTATATATTCATTGTATCACATGTTTATGTCATTATGTCCAACTACATGCATTTGTCAAACCATAAATAGTACACTGAAAATGGAATCATCTCAGTAGGAGAGTCAAACTCCAAGAGGAGACACTGGAGAAAAAACGAGCTGGGTCTCTAAGGAATGTACATGAGATGGCCCATGGATTTAATATCTACCCAAGGCATGATTATCTTGCTATGGTCCAGGTGAAAATGACACCACAGATAGTTGAATCTATTTCATTGGTAATGTGGCTTTGTCTTTGTCTCTATTATTTGCACTAATAGTTTCTTACAGTAATATATGAAAGCTTGTATTCATAATAAATAAAAGAGGGCAAAGAAGAAAAATAACAGGAAGTAGTAGGAGAGAAAGCAGTGTGGCAACTGTTAGTGCAGTAGAGTATAGCTATATGTGCCGAGGAGCTGACTACTGTGACGGATTAGACTTAGTGAAGATCTGGGTGGTGGCTGAGCCAATAATTCAACAAAATAGGAAGGAAGAGTCCTCATCCTTGCCAGGATTTTACTTCGTCCCATCCTCAAGTCTTGCTAATACATTTAGATTGTCGATAAAGGAGATTTCTTAGAAACTCCAGAGGACCCAATAGCTAATTCAAGGCATTAGTGCTTTACTGCTTGCACTCATGGCCAGGCATAGAGAGGTTTGCTTCAGCTTGCCTGACATTGGCTGTATACATAGAACTAGGGTTTCTGGGATCTACACTGGCCAGAGGAAGAAATAACTTCTACATTCCTGCTCTAACAGATTACCTGCAACCTAACAGAGCGGCCTCTAAATTATCCATCGTCCATGCTAAGTAGATGCCACTTTTTTTCTCTCATAGATTTTGACTTTTCTGTTTAAAGGACACTTGGTATTCTCTTTTCACCAGCTGCCTTGTGAATTGTGCAGAGCCAGGAAGGGAACAAGAAAGGAGCTGGTTCTAAATACTGCCGATGAGTGAAAGGGGTGCAGTGTGGAAAGCACCTCTGCTGCCACAGGACAGGGTGCAGGTTTATCAGACACAAAGGGCAGTAAACAAAGCCATGTACATTTTCTTTGGAACTATGGAAAAAGGTGGGCTCAGACTGCAAAAACTGGCCTGAGGATTATTGGTTTGTCGAGCAACTCTGGTACCCTTCTGGGTGTTCCTGCCAGGTGGACCATTTGGGATCCATAGTAAGGAAAATCACACTTTCCAAAAGGCAGTATGTGTTACTCAGCTTTGTACTGCTAGGACCAAATACTTCAGCAAATCAAATTTGAGGAGGAAAGTCCTCTTGGCTCCTGATGTTAGAGGTTTCTGTCCCAGGTCACTTGGTCTGTGGTGGTGCTTTGGGGCCTCTGATGAGAACAGCATCATGGTTGTGAGGGTATGGAGGACAGTAGCTCACCTCATGGCAGTCAGGAAATAGGGAGAGAAGGCGTTCAAGCAGAAGTGGCTGGCCATGCCAGCTGATGACTTACTTCATCGATTAGGCCACACTTCCTAGCAGCCTGTCAAGCTATGAACTCATCACTGGATTAATGCACTTGATGGAGTGCTCATCCCTTGCTTGCTACCCCAGAGCATACCAGCTCTGAACACCACTGCACTGAGTGACTTAGCCCCTGTCAGGAGCACTGTAGAGCAGAGACTCTAAGGACTTGAAAGGATCAGGCAACAGACCCATACTACCTTTTGAATGCACAGTCTGTTCACCCATCAAACTCTTACTTTGTAGGACATGCATGAATAGGCATGTGACTCAATCCCTGTCACTCAGGGACATGAGGCCAAATCAAGGCCAAGTCACTCACTGAGCACAGGTTTGGTTTCAACTCAAGGCCGCCTGGGAGGGCAAACCAATCCAGCAGAGACCCTGCAGAGTGCCTCTTGGGGCCAGAGTACAGGCTTGGGAGTGATGCTCGGACCTTTGTTGGAGATGGCGGTAGCTAACACTTGCAGTCGAGCAGTGTCTTGTGCTGGTGTCCCTCTAGCTTATTTATCACATCAACTATGGTGACTGGGCCATCAATTCTTGGGTTTAACCAATCGGATTCTTTTGGCATTGCTCTCCGAGAATTCCTCACTTTGGCTACCAGCAGGCCATGATGTCATTATGTGCACAATATGGTTGCTGCCTTGTTCCTTAGTATGGCTACAGCCCCCAGTGTATAAGAAGGGGCATATCATATCCAAACTGTGACATTATAACTGTCTAGACTTCTAAGTCAGAAAGATGTGGGTACAAGTCCTGGTTCAAGTGTAATTTATACCTCGTTTTAGAGCCCCCTGGGTTCTTCACCACAGCTGGGGTGAGGAAGGGCTCTGGCCTGCAGGAGGAGGCTATTATGCCATGGACTCTTGCTCTTGGGCCTCTTACCTTGTCTATTTCTTCCACAAGGGTAAGCTGTGACATTCATATCATCAAAAACCATCTTGATCTAAATTAAATCTCCCCCAGTCTCAAAAAGGCAGGGCTGGGCTCTGCTAAGGGAGTGGCTTTGTGTTTTGTCCTGCTGTGCCTGGCATTCAGTCTCATCTGCATGAGGATTGCATTGCTGGGCATAAGTGCCCACAGCTGTTAGAAAGGAGGTGGGCTGGGAGGGGTAGTGGACTTGTGGCAAGAAAGGCAAATCAGGCAGAGGCCTGGGGGCAGACCAGGTGTGAAGCCTCTGAGATTTACATATTCATCAGAGGTGGGCTACCTGTCAGATAATGTGCACTCAGTTATAACTGAAGGGATTCGGGAGGCTGCTTGTCTGCAAGATACAAAGCAACTGCCAGATAAACTGCTAATGAAAGGCAGCTGTGCAGAGCCCTATCTGGCCACCTAGAGAGTGGCCTTGTGGAAGGGCTTATAGGAGGCAGCCTGGTGTGGTGGAAATTGCTCCAGACTAGAAGTTAGGAGTTCTGGGCTTTAGTCTTGTGCAGCTGCTAATTAGCTCAGTGGCCTCTGGTAACTCATTTTGATTTTCTAGACTTCAGCTTCCCATCTGCCCACATGCAGGGCACTGAGAGGCCAGGTGACATACAAATGCGACCATTCATCAAGTGCTTTCTAAGCACCAAATGCTGTTTTAAGCACCACATCTACTTTAGCTTATTTAACTCTTGCAGCTCCTATCGGAGGTTACCGAGGAATGTGACCTATAATTAAAAGTACACCTGAAGAGACAGGGGTCAGCTCAGAGGAACAATGTGCTTGCTGCTCTTAGAGTGAGTTCAAAGCATGAGCTTCTGTCCACCACATCAGAGTTAGGGAACTTAGTGTCCCTAGCGTTGGGACTGAGTAGGCTGGCATGGGGCCTGCCCACTTGCAGTTTTAGTAAGTGCCCTGACCATTTGATGGGAGAGGCCCATGAGCTCCTGTTTGAGAGCTATTTTCCTAAATTTAATGGCTCTCTTCACTTGAGAAATCACAAAAGGACTCACTTTTATAAGGCAGACTGTAGACAAGAGGGGGCCTTGGAGGGCAGAGATAGGCAAATGTGAGTTGTGAGAGGAGCATCCAGGTAAGTATGGGTTTACTGGGATGGAGCTGTTAGGAAGTGAGCCTACTTCCCCCTCCTTCTCTCTCACCTGCAGGCACCATCACACACTCACTGTTCCCCTTTCTGCCTTTTGGCCATGGCCTGCACCACAATATGACCCTTATAAGGAGCAAGGCAGAAGTGAGCACCTCCAGAACTGAGCATGAAATGATCAACTTTCCTTATAAAGCATCCGGCCTCAGATATTTGTTGTAGTGAGACTAAGGCCTTGGGAGGTCGCCCAGCTGCTAAGTGGTGGGATGGGGACTGGAATCTTGATCTCCTTTTATTCCATCTCATTCTCTTCCCAGTACCCCATGTCGGCATACTGATAACCCAGCACCCCTACAGGCACAAAACAGGGTTACAGAAGGAACAGCAGATGGGCTCCTTTCCTTAACTAGTTCACACTTAAGTTGAAAGGAAGAGAAAAAACACAGGAGACTAACACTAAGCTGTCTGACTGACCTACCCAGAACCAACTCCCTCTGAGGAGCCCTGCCTGGTGGAGAGTGTGTCTGCATTTATGGTCCAGAAGCAGCACAGGCTGCTCCTTGTTCTGTGCGGCACTTCCCTCCGCTGGATCCGACTCAGAAATTCTCGGCTTGTGATCCTCCCACGGGCTTCCCAGCTTTAGGGTAAACTCCAGAGTCTGCCTCCCTACCCTGCCTTCTCTCTTCCTGGTGTCCCTTCCCTGGAGTTCTTGTTCCTGCAGTGCACCGCTTCTCCCACCATCACAACACAAGTATCCTTTCCTTCCTACTTACATTGACATTAGCGCCCACCCTGTGTGTGCCCACATAGCATCTTATTCCTTGAAGCACTTATTACAAATTGAATTGATATTTAATCTTCCTTCCCACACTAAATTAAGTTTCAAGAGTCAGTTGTTGTGTCTACTACAGTCGCTGCTGCTGTGTCTCTGTTCCCCAGTGGGGGGCCCATCCTAAGGGTTCAGGTAGTAGGTACTGAAATGAGTGAAATAATGAACACATGCATCCATGGGTAGTTTAAAGACTGAATGAATACTAGAACTGAGACCTGTGTTTGGGTTATGTGAGCTCGTTTACTATGCTTATTTCAGTTCAGTGAATTTTTTTTTCTAGCTAAGCAAAGCAGAATGGGACTTGCTTATGAAAGCCAGAGCTACAAAGGAAAGATGGTTGCATATGCGATTGCTTTTTGGAAGAGCTGATACATTTGGCTTCCCTGAGGTTATAGTTATAGTTAAGAGTGCATGGTTGTGAATTCTTTCCGGTGGCCTACACTGAGTCCCTGCAGGGTACAAGGGGAAAGAAGGAGATGGTTCTGAAAAAGGGTATTTGGAGAGCAACGAGGCTCTAAAATCAGAGAAAGTCCCAGGATACCCAACACCTAACAATCTCAGGCTAGGGTATCTGCACCCCAGGAATGTGTCAGAAGTGCAAATTATCAAGCTCACCACAGACCTGTCAGTCAGAAACTCAGCGGCTGGAGCCCAGCAGTGGCACTATAGTTGCTCATACAGACCCTTGGGAAAGACTATGTGCAGCTCTTCTTGGTGTCATGGTCAGTGACAGCATATTGGTAGCTTGGGCCTGGCTAGTGTGAAAATGTTTACACCATAGAAATTGGCAAGTGCAAATCAGATATTTTCTTCCTTAAGGAGACCATTTTTAATAATTTACTAAGGACACTATCTGGCTTAGAAATCTATGCTTTAACAAGCTTTCCGGGGGACTATGATATCTTCCAGTTGTTTTTTCCCCTATGGTAAAGCTATTCAAAATTCAGGATTATGGGCATTTTATTGGTCTGAGCTTAGATAGACCTAAGATTCAATCCCCAGTTGTGACACAGGTAACCACAGGAAACTATTGCTCCTTCTTCAGGATCTGATCTTCTGCTTCCTTCTGTCAACTGTAAGGAGTAGGAGATTGAAGGAGTAGAAGCTACTGCATAACTGTTTTGGTCCCCATACTGAGCATTGGTGAAAAGAGGCTTGAGTTACAAACAAAGATTTTTATAGCTGAGAATTTCAGCAGGCTAAAAACAGTGACATTCTATGAACATAGCAAGTTGAGAAATTTAGTTCTCTCTCTCTGTCTCTCTCTCTCTTACACACACACACACACACACACACACACACACACACACACACACACACAGAATGAAAAACCACCCAGGAGCAGAACATCTTGCCAAGGGGAGCACAACAGGTTGTCCTCCAAGGGCAGCAACAGGAAGGAGGTGAGCACAGCAGCCAGACCCAAACCAAGCACAACTACATGAACTAGAACTTGGTATATCGGTACCTGAATTTCATTAGGTGCTAAGGTTATAACTGTGTCAAAGCTCTACATCAAAAGTTAGAGGTCAGAGCCCTAAGTCATGATAAAAACAAGGAGCCAAATGCAATCTCAGGCCTTGAGCCCACCCAGAACAAGTGCAGTGGACACTAACTCAGCTGAAATATATGAATTAACAGAGTTGGAAGTAAACAACAGCAGAAAGATATTAGAGGAACTCAGAGCAGAATTAATTTCTGGAATAAAAAGCAAATCTCTGAATTCATAGCATCTGAAGTACAGAATCAAATACAGAAACATATGGAGGAAACTGAATATGAAAAAAACTCTGCTGTAAAAGAATTAATAAATACTTCTAAAGAAGACATTAATAAAATAATAGAGGAGATTAGAAAAATGAGGATTCCTTGCATGAACAATACAGGAACAAAATAGATTGCATGAAGCAGAGTCAAAGAGATGTAAAGAAACTTAAAATCTAAATCACAAGCCTGTAAAACTATTTGAGTGAAAGTGAAGATAGAGCTTCAGATCTTGAAGATTGTGGTGCAGCTAGTGAAAAGGTAAGAAAAGATCCCTTAAAAATAACTAGAATGCAGAAAAAAAATAATACTAATCTGCAGATGATTCAAAGATGAACAATGTGAGACTAATAGGCATCAGTGAGAAAGAAGGAGTCAATACAAATGATATAAAAAGAATATGGGCAGAAGTAATAGCAGAAAACTCCCCAAATACAAGTACGCAATCTGACATTCGGGTAATTGGAGCATACAGAATGCCAATAAAATCAACCCAATTAAAAACACACTGAGACATATAATACTCAAGATCCCAGAAATCCAGCACAAGAACAATATACTAAAAGCCACTAGAGAAAAGAAGCAGATTACATTCAAAGGAAAACCCATCAAAATTAGGACTGACTTCTCTTCACAAACCATGAAGGCAAGAACAGCATGGGGCAGAGTACTTCAAGTCCTCTATGAAGACAAATTCCAGCCCAGACTACTATACCCTGCAAAATTCTCATTCAATTTTGATGGAGAAGTGAAATATTTCCATGAGAAAGAACAACTAAAGAACTTCATAATGACAAAGCTAACACTACACAGACTACTGAAAGATTTTCTGGAGAGGGACCAAAATGATCAGAACTCCAACAATGAGAACAGAAGAAACCCACAAAATAGAGCAAACAATTGAACACTGGAGAAAAAAGGAGTAAACAATAACGGGTAAATAACATGTCAATCATAAGTCAACACATCTCAATTATAACCATCAATGTAAATGGACTCAATAAACCAATTAAGAGAAATAGACTGGCACAGTGGATTAGGAAACAAAATTCATCAATATACTCTATACAACAAACACACTTAACTTATAAAGAAATTCATAGGCTGAAAGTCAAAGGATGGAAAATAATACTTCATGCCCCAGCACCTCAGAAAAAAGCAGGGGTAACAATCTTGTTCTCAGACAGTCTCAACTTCAAACCAAGAATGATCAAATGAAATAAAGAAGGTCACTACATACAGGTTATGGTAAAAATTCAAGAGGAAGAGGTAACACTCAGAAATATGTATGCACCAAACATGGAAGCACCGAACTATGTAAGACAAATCTTAATGCACATGAAAAATCAAATATCCAGTACCACAATCTTAACAGGAGACCTAAAAACACCCTTACCCCAAAAAGGTGGGTCAACCAGACAAAAAATTAGCAAAGAAGTACCATAACTGAGCCAGAGCCAGGAAAAAGTGGACTTAGTGGACATATACAGAGTAGACTTATAGACCAAACTACAACTGAATACACACATTTTTCCATCTGTACATGGGTCATTCTCTAAAATAGACCACATACTAGTCCATAGGTTATGCTTAAGTATGTGCAAGAAAACAGAAATTATCTCACAACAGTGCAATGAAACTGGAAATAAATGACCAAAGAAATGAGAAAAGACCCATAAATACATGGAAATTAAATAACACCCTACTCAGAAATCAGTGGGTTACAGATGAAATTAAACAAGAAGTTCAACAATATCTACAACTCATTGAAAATTCATGCACAACATATCAGAATTTTTGGGAAGCAATAAAAGCAGTTCTCTGAGGAAAATTCATAGCTATCAACTCACACGTTTGGAAAACAGAATGGGAAGAAAAAAACACACTAATGATGCACCTCCAACATCTAGAAAAGGAAGAGTAAACCAAACTCAGAGCCCAAAGACAAGAAGAATCATAAAGTTTAGAGCAGAAATTAATTCAATTGAGATGAAGAAAACAGTTCAAAGACTCAATGAATCAAAAAGCTGGTTCTTTGAAAGACTAATAAAGTAGATAAGCTCCTAGCTAAACTCATCAAAAAGAGGAAAGAAAAAATTCAAATACAAGCAATAAGGAATGAAAAGGGTGTAATCGCCAGACCCAGTGGAAATGCAGAAGATTGTCAATAGCTACTTTGAGAATCTTTATGCTCACAGAAGACACAGAAGAAATGGACAGATTCCTCAAAAGGTATAAATTACCAAAACTGAATCAACAAGATATAACAACTCTTAACCCAATAACAACCAATGAAATATGAAATGTAATAGAAAAACCTACCAACAAAGAGAAGTCCAGGTCCTGATACAGTCACAGCTGAATTCCACAAGAAATTTACAGAAGATATAATACCTACACTCCTCAAACTCTTCAATGAAATTGAAAAGGAAGCAATCCTCCCAGAATCATTCCTGGAGGCAAGATATTATACTGATCCCAAAACCAGAGAAAGACACAACTAAAAAAGAGAACTACAGGCCAATCTCTTCATGAACATAGATGCAAAAATTCTCAATAAAATCATAGCAAATAGAATACAGCGAATCAACAAGAAGATCAGACACCATGACCAGGTAGGATTCATCCCAGGGATGCGAAGATGGTTCAATATACACAAATGTATGAATGCAATGCACTATAGCAATAGAGTCAAATCTAAAAACCACATGATCATCTCAATTAATGCAGAAAAGGCTTTTGACAAAGTTCAACACTCATTCATCTTCAAAGCCCTACAGAAAATTGGAATAGATGGCCTCTAGTTCAATGTGATAAAAGCCATCTATGACAATCCAATGGCTAATATAATTCTAAATGGAGAAAAACTGAAATCTTTTACTCTCAGATCTGGTACAAGAGAAGGATGTCCTCTATCACCCCTCATATTCAATATAGTTCTGGAATCATTAGCTAGAGCCATTAGAGAGGAGAGAGAAATAAAAGGAATAAGAATAGGTAAAGAAGAAGTTAAATTATCATTATTTGCAGATGACATGATACTTTACTTGGAAGACCCAAAATCTCAACCAACAAGATACTAGAATTGATAGACAAATTCAGTAGCATAGGAGAATACAAACTCAATACCCAAAAGATAACAAACACACTGAGAGGGATATTAGAGAAACAATACCATTTATAATAGCATTGCAGAAAATGAAATACCTTGGAATTTATCTAACTAAAGAAATTAGAGATCTTTTCACAGAAAATTACAGTACTCTGAAAAAAAGGGATCATAGAGGATTTCAGAAAATGGAAAGATATACCCTTCTGCTGGGTAGGAAGAACCAACATCATGAAGATAGCCATACCCCAAAACTGTTGTACAACTTCAATGCAATCCCTACAAAACTACCATTAACATACCTCACAGACCTAGAGAAATCATTCCTAAATTTTATTTGGAAACAGAAAAGACATAGAATAGCAAAAGCTATCCTGACCAAAAAAGGCAAGGCAGCAGGCATCACAATTCCTGACTTGAAATTATACTACAAACCTACTGTGATAAAATCAGCATGGTATTGGCAACATAAGAGACTTGGCAATCAAAGAAATACACTAGAAGATGCAGAGGCCTCTATGAACATACTCAGACACTTCATCTTCCATAAAGGGGCCAAATACACTTACTGGAAGAAAGGTAGCCTCTTTAAAAAATGATGCTGGAAAAACTAGCTCTCCACATGCTGAAAACTAAAACTTGACCCAGGTCTATCACCATGCACCAATTTAAACTCAAAATGGATTAATGATCTAAACTTTAAAACAGAAACAGTAAATCACCTGGAAGAGAACCTCAGGGAGGAACTCTTGAAGACAAAGTGATAAGCACAGAGTTTAAGAACAAAATCAAATTGCACAGGTAATACTTGAAAGAATTAGCAAATGGGGCCACCTCTTATTGAGAAGTTTTTGCATATCAAAGGAAATTACTGACAAAGTGAAAAGATAACCCATAAATTTGGAAAAAGATCTTAACTAATAACCTCTCAGACAAAGGTCTTCTCTCTAGAATTTATAAAGAACTAAAAAAAATATCAGGGCTCCTAAATTTAAAGACCCAATACAGAAATGGGCATCTGAGATGAATCAACACTTCTCAGAGGATGAAATTAAAGAAGCAAAAAAAATATGAAAAAATGCTCCACATCACTAGCCATCTGTGAAATGCAAATTAAAACAACACTGAGATAACATCTCACTCCAGAAAGAATGGCTATCTTAATGAAATCAACCAACAACACATGTTGCAGAGAATGTGGGGAAAAGGGAACTCCACTGCTGGAGGGAATGCAGACTGGTCCAACCGTTATGGAGATCAGTGTGGGGACTCCTTAAAAAACTAGGACTGGAAATCCCATTCAAGCCAGCTATCCCCCTACTGGGAATATTCATGGAGGAGCTGCAAACATCATATTCACAGTGATATATGTGTACCTATGTTTATAGCAGCACACTTTGTGATAGCAACTGTACTGAAGGTAGCAATGTGTAATAGAAGGGTCACACTTGGAATTTCTGTCATTCTGGTCTTCTAAATACATACTTCTTGTTATGACATACCAGGTATTACTGTATTGTCTTTCAAATAAAACTTTATTTTTTAAATAAAGGGTAATAAATGAAAAATAAGACACAGGGGGAAAATGTCACAGTCCTGCTACAATGTAGTATATGGATAGATTTCTAAGTTTCTGTGTACATAGTAAATGTTCATTCCTAGTTTTTAAAATTTCTTTCTTTATATTCTTTACAGACTTGAAGTTTAATATCTCAATACTTGATGGAAAATACCTGTTCTATGTTATGCCTACGATGTCTGATATTTAGACAGATAGTGAGGGTAAACCAAACTACATATCTTTCAGGGTAATAAATATACTTCTCTTCTAGAGGGTTAACAGCGTAAGTTTTCAGATCAAAAATTGGAGAAAAGGAAGGGCTGAAAGGTCATCGAACATTTTAGCCCTAGCCTTTCAAGGTCAGTGAAGACTCAGGACATAGGAGAACCAGTACTGTTACATCATGTAACTCAGTTGTGTACCAAATTTTCTGATCAAGGAGATTATGGAGCCACAGAGGAAAGTGATCATGATGTAGAGTGTGCCTAAGGAGAGTCACATGGAGAGAAAACATTCTCTCAGGCTTTCACAGAGAGCAAATTGGTCAAGCAGTGACCATGACTCATCCACATGCCTGACACTAACAAAAGATCTACATACTGTGGTACAGGGTTTCAGGATAAATCCTGAGAGGATTTGACTAACCTTATCAGATACAAGAGTTACATTTCTTGCTTTACCTTGTTCTTAACCATCCAGCAGAAAAGTATAAAAATGAGGTATATAAAGTAAAGTCATATTAAAATACTGAGCTGTGAAGGGCTCAAGTCAACAACTTCTGGAAATAACCCACTACTATTGTGCACTGCTGGATGTGTTGGATTGTTTTGCTGAATTCAGGCACCTATAGTATTTGGATGCCAATGGAATACCCATCTCTGACAGGACTAAACAAAAAAAGGGGCTACATAGGAAGGACCATTTTGTATTTGTATATATGGGATAGTTAGGATAGACATACAGTTACTTTTGCTTAACTCAATGAGAACATTTGTACTAATAGTGTTTGGGCAGGATATCCTGTCTGCTTTTTATATTATGGATAACAACAAACAAGATAACAATGTACAATGTATTAATTATTGAAACTGTCTTATTAATCAGCTTTGAAACTATCTCACTGATATTTGTTTGTTAATGAAAATAAATAAAAAGTACTGCAGAAAATAGAAGTGAAAAATAAAAAAAAATATTTTAGTGAGTTCAAGTCTTTTGGATATTCACAGAAAACTATTATCTTCAGGTGCTTCACCTTAAAGTGTTCCTTGAAAATTTTAATTTCTTTGTAATGTTTTCTATTTTTCTGTATGTAGGCCTTACAAATTTTGTGGTGAGATTTACCCTTATTTCTTATTTGAATACTCTTGTAACTGATGTGTTTTATTCTTTGTTACCATGAATTGCAACTATAGTTGTTTTTCAATAAACATTAGAAAAACAAAATAAACAAATAAAAGAAAAATGAATATGTATAGAAGTAAACCAAAGTTGCCCTGGAGCCATGACATCTCTTGCTCTGTGTACATGTGTGTGTGTGTGTGTGTGTACAAATATTTCAAAAGAAATGGTGCTCCACCTGCTTAGTCAAATGCATTATATAGTGAACCAGCTATATTGGCTAATGAACTGGGCAGTTCTCCTGATGAGTCTAGCAGATCACTTGCTGACACAGCTCCAAGATTAATTCATTCCCTAGCTCTTTCCCACCTTTTGAAGACAAAGAGTGAAAAGTGCCCTGAATTCTGGCCTCAGTCAAGGCTTACTGGTTTGGAGGCCAGTCTCAGTCAGACATGAGGTGCTGTGTACAGCTTTTGAAGGACATGGAATCCAGTTGAGCTTCTGTAAATGGTGCTCTATATTCTTGCTACCATAAGTAATAATCTGTTATCAGTACATGGAAATTGGTGGTAGTGACATTAGATTTTGTATTACAACAGCTGGCAGTTAGCTATTAGTAAAGTTTAAATATATGGACAGAAAAGGTGAATAAATACATGTGTGAATGAGCAAATGCTTAAAGTTAAGGGTTTGTAGATTTTATTTCCGTTTGCAAGACTCATTTTTATTTTCTGTCAAGGCCAATTCTAATTTACTATTTTTATTCTACCTTATACTTGGAATTCAATCAAAGATCTTCATACTGAGCTACATTCCCATCTCCTTTTTTGTTGTTTGTTTTAAGACAGAGTGTCACTTAGTTGCTAAATTGCCCAGACTGGGCTTGAGAATGAGATCCCCTTGCTCAGCCCAGAAGTGTGTTGAGACCATAGCACTGTGCCATAGTACCCAACTTACCTTGACTGTCTTAAACATCTGCATAAGTTTGCTGCTGACTTCCCAAGCTGTATGGACCAGCTGTGTAGTTGTATCTTCAGTAACTATGGCTTAGGAGATACAATCCTCAGGGCCCTAGATGAGACAAAAATAAAAGCATAGTAGTGTGCCAGCTTTCCCACTCCACGTGCGAGGTGGAGAGGTGGATTTCTCCACTTGGTCTGCTGCCCACACACATGGTGCCCAATTATCAAATGAGGTCTGCAGTGTATCCCAACCTCTTCCCCTTCTAGGGACAAATTGGGTTTTCACTGCTCTCCCTCATGGACCTGAGACACATCCATATCCTACAAGGACAGCAGGGATTGTGCTCCACTTGAGAGCATGCTCTATGTCAGGCCTTTATATGCTCCATGTAAATTAGTTCACTTGCCAGGTGTGGTAACACACATCTGTAATCTCAGTACTTGGGAGGCTGAGACAGAAGGATTATGAGTTCAAAGGCAGAAAGACTACAAAGCAGAACCTGTTTCAAGAAACAGATTTCCTCACTTGACCTGTTCAACAATCTTGTGAGATAGGAATTCCCTTCTCTGACAAAATTAGCCAAAATAGTGGGATAGAAATGAACAACCATTTTGCATCTGTATACGCATAATAAGATAGATATACAGCTCTATTCTCTTAATTCAATGAATAAAGAGATTTATTCTAATAGGGTTTGAGACAGGGTATCATGTCTGCATCTTGTACAATGAATAACCACTAAGACAGCAATATGCCATTGAAAATGTATCTATTGATCGGTTGTGGAACTGTCTCATAGCTATTTGTTTCTCCATAAAATTATTTTAAAAAAGAAATGGTCCATTTTTCAGAGGAAGAAATAGATTGGGGGTAAAGTAAATAATTTGTTCAAAATCACGTAGTTTAAGTCTAGCCTAACTTAATATTCTTTTTATTTTTCCAAACTCTTCTTTACAACACAAAAACTAACATACACTATGTAAAGATGTGAGAAAACAAAACTTGAATTTAAATTTCACTTTAATAAGAAAAAAATTCAAGTTAGTAGTGAGCAAGAAATGTTACTGCTGCCTGAGTAAGCTAATAAGCTGCTGGGCTTAGCCAATGGTGAGTCCAGCTCCCAATTCACCGGTACTTGCTAAGATCATCTTGTGTCCACTCCGTGGTGGGGCACTCTTTCTGCCTTGTACCAACTAAAATGTTTTAGTCAGGGCAAATGACTCTGAATCCACTATAAGCACAAGTACTGGCAATGAAACTATTGTGGCTCTATACCGCTCTCTAAGAACTCTGACTCTGTTCTTTTGTTAGTCATTCAGCGTCTCTGGTATCATCCTTTGTTTTTACCACATATTCACCTTTATATTTGATTTGAGGTGGCTTTTTTTTTTTGATAGAATATATTTGGGAGTCTTTTCATTCTGTCCAATCTGGGTATCTTTATCTTTCAGCCTCTATCATCTGGTGTAAATATTAATATGGCTATATTTAAAAGGGCAGTTTTGCTTGTTATTATTTACTGATTTGTTTATTATTATTATTATTGAAGAACAAATAGCAATGAGACAGTTTCAAGACAAATTAACAGGACAGATTCAACAAATCAATACATTGCAAAAAGTTTTCGTAATGTTTCAGTGTCGTATAAGATGCATACATGACATTATACTTACAGGCATTATTAGAGAAGATGTCTCTAATCAGTGAATGAAGAGAGTGCCACTATATACTTATTTCTCTACAGCTGATTTATATCACAGATTTGACAATTAACACCCTTTACCTTGTTATCTCCCCAGTGTCTGTCAATATTACTAGAAGCCAACATAATATCTCTTCCAACCACTATTAGTATAAATCTTGCTTCTCATAGAATTATGCAGAAGCACAGCATATTTATCCTAACTGTACTGTTTATATACAAACATCATGATTCTTCCTTTGTATCCTCTCCTTTTTTTGGTCTAGACCTGTCAGAGATGGAAACTCCATTGTCATTAAACCAATTTAGGTGCCTGAAATCAGTGACACAATCCAACACAGTCCAGCATTCCACATTAATATTGAGTTATCTGAAGAAGTTGTTGACCATAGCCATTTACAGCTCAATTTATTATTATGGTCCACTTTATATACCTCATTTTTATAATTTTCTGCTGGATGGTTAAGACCAAGGTAGATCAAGACCTATATACCAAAAGATGTTTTTGATGAGGTCAGTGAAGTCCCCTCAGGATTTATCTTGTAATCCTGTACCTTACTTGTAGATCCTTTGTGTATGTCATCTATGCAGATGAGTCATGGCCAATGCTTGACCAGTTTGCACTCTGTGAGAGACTGAGAGAAAGTTTTCTCTCCATGTGACTCTCCCCAGGCACACTATACATCATAAACCTCTTTCCTCTGTGGCTCCATAATCTGCTTGATCAGAAAATTTGGGGCACAACTGGGTTTCATGATGTTACAGTACAGGTTCTCCTATGCCCTGAGTCTTTGCTAACCTTGAGAGGCTGGGGCCAAATTGTTGGTTGGCCTTGTAGCTCTTCTATTTCTCCAGTTTTGATCTGTGAAGTTAGATTGTTAATCATCCAGAAGAAACACTGCTTAGTACCCTGCAGCATATGCCATTTAGTTTGCCCTATCTGACTCGATTGTCTTTAGTTGTTGTTCTACATTTCTATTTGTATTTCTTCTTTTGACTTCTTATACTAGGGAGACTATACGATATTTACACATGTGTGTCTGTTTTATGTCACTTATGAGTATATGTTCAAGTGGCATCCACTTCAATATAAATGATTCAAGTTTATTGTTCTTTATAGCTGAGCAATACTCCATTATATAGAAATACCACATCTTTTTCAACCATTCCTAATGTGACAGGCATCTTGTTTGTTTCCAAGATTTTGCTATCACAAATTGTGCTGCTATAAACATAGGTATACATATATCACTATGATATAATGTTTTCAATTCCTCTGGGAAAATTCCCAGCAGGGGGATAGCCAGCTTGAATGGGATTTCCAGTTCTACTCTTTTGAGGAGTCTCCACACTGATCTCCACAATGGTTGCATCAGTCTACATTCCCACCAGCAGTGGAGAAGTGTTCCCTTTTCCCCACAACCTCTGCAACATTTGTTGTTGGTTGGATTCCTTATGATAGCCATTCTTTCAGGAGTGAGATGGTATCTCAGTGTTGTTTTTATTTGCATTTCATGGATGGCTAGCGATGTGGAGCATTTTTTGTATATTTATTCACTTCTTTAATTTCATCCTCTGAGAAGTGTATATGAATCTCAGATGCCCATTTCTGAATTGGGTCTTTAAATTTGAGGGCCCTGTTATATCTTAGTTCTTTATAAATTCTAGACAGCAGACCTTTGTCTGACTACTTATTAGTTAGTATTTTTTCAAAATTTGTGGGTTGTCTGTTCACTTTGTTGACAATTTCTTTTGACGCAAAGAAACTCTGCAAAAAGTTGATCACAATTGATTCTTTCAAGTGTTTCCCGTGCAAATATATGTTTGCTCATGAACTCTTTACCAACCCCTATGTCTTCAAGAGTTCCTCCTACTTTCCTTCCAGGAATTGAGTGTTTCGGTTTTAATGTTTATATCTTTAATCCATTTTGACTTTAGCTTAGCGCATGGTGATGGAGCTGGGTCAAGTTTTAGTTTTCGGCATGTAGAAAGTCAGGTTTCTGTGGTTATCTTTCTGCCAGTGAACTTGTTTGGCCCCTTTGTTGAAGATCAGATGGATGAGTGTGATTGTAGATGCCTCTGCATCTTCTAATCTATTGCATTGATCCTCAGGTCTATTTCGTTGCCAATACCGTGTTGATTTTATCACAGTGGCTTTGTAGTATAATTTCAAGTCAGGAATTGTGATGCCTCCTTCCTTGTCTTTATTGGCCAAGACTGCCTTTGCTATTTTAGGTCGGTTGTAGTTCCAAATAAATTTGAGGAACGATTTCTCTAGGTCTGGGAGGTATGTTGGTGGCAGTTTGATAGGGATTGCATTAAATCTGTATAGCAATTTTGGGAGTATGGCCATCTTCATGATATTGGTTCTTTCTTTCCAGGAGCATGGAATATCTTTCCATTTTCTGAAATCCTCTATAATCTCTTTTGTTAGGGTGTTGTAATTTTCCGTGAAAAGATCTTTGACTTCCTTGGTTAAGTAAATTCCAAGGTTTTTCATATTCTGCAGTGTTATTTTAAAGGGTCTTGTTTCTATTGTTTCCCTTTCAGTGTGTTTGTTATCTGTGTAGAGGAATGCTATTGACTTTTGAGTAATGACTTTGTATCCTGCTATGCTACTGAATTTCCCTATCAGTTTTAGTAGTTTCTTGGTGGAATTTTTGGGGTCTTCAAGTAAAGTATCATGTCATCTTCAAATAGTGATAATTTAACTTCTTCTTTACCTATTCTTATTCTTTTTATTTGTCCCCATTTTCTAATTGCTGTTGCTAGTGATTCCAAAACTATATTGAAGAGAAGGGGTGATAGAGGGCATCCTTGTCTTGTACCTGATTTGAGTAAAAGATTTCAGTTTTTCCCCATTTAGAACTATATGAGCTTTGTCATAGATGGCTTTTATCAAGTTAAGATAGAGTCACTCTATTCCAATTTTCTGTAGGACCTTGAACATGAATGAGTGTTGGATTTTGTCAAAAGCTTTCTCTGCATCAATTGAGATGATCATGTGGTTTTTCGATTTCAGTCTATTAATATAGTGTATTACATTTATAGATTTTTGAATATTGAACCATCCTTGCATCCCTGGGATGAATCCTACCTCGTCATAATGTATGATGTTCTTGATGATTTACTCCATTCTATGTGCTAGGGTCTTATTCATTATTTTTGCGTCTATATTCATGAGGGAGATTGGCCTGTAGTTCTCCTTTTTGGTTGTGTCTTTCCCTGGTTTTGGAATCAGTATAATACTTGCCTCCAGAAATGATTTCAATTCAATTGAAAAGTTTGAGGAGTGTAGGAATTATCTCTTCTATAAATTTCTTGTAGAATTCAGCTGTGAATCCATCAGGACCTGGACTTTTCTTTTTCGGTTGGCTTTTTATTACGTTTTGTATTTTGTTGGCTGTCATTGGTTCATTGAGAGTTGTTATGTCTTCTTGATTCAGTTTTGGTAATTTGTACCTTTCAAGAAATCTGTTCATTTCTTGTGTGTCTTCTATTCTGTGAGCATAAAGATTCTTGAAGTAACTATTGCTAATCTTTGAATTTTTGCTGGGTCTGTGGTGATTTCACTGTTTTCATTCCTCACTGCATGTACTTGAATTTTTTCTTTCTTCTTTTTGATGAAGTTGGCTAGAGGCTTATCAACTTTATTTAGTTTTTCCAGGAACCATCTTTTTGATTTGTGGATTTTGGACTGTTTTCTTCATCCCAATTGAATTAATTTCTGCTCTAATCTTTATGATTTCTTCCCGTATTTGTGCTCTGGGTTTTGTTTGCTCTTCTTTTTCTAGATGTGGAAGGTGTAACATTAGGATGTTTACTTGTTCCTGTTCTGTTTTCCTAATTTCATAGCTATGATTTTTCCTCTCAGAACTGCTTTCATCGCATCCCATGAATTCCAGTAAGTTGTGCGTGAATTTTTAGTGCATTGTAGATATTGTTGAATTTCTAGTTAAATTTCTCCTGTGACCCATTGATTGCTGAGTAGGGTGTTGTTTAGTTTCTGTGAATTTAGCGAGTTTTCTGGTTTCTTTTGTCATTTATTTCCAGTTTCATTGCACTGTGGTCAGATAATATGCATGAGATAATTTCTGTTTTCTTACATATACTTAGGTACGACCTCTGGACTAGTATGTGGTCTATTTTGGAAAATGACCCGTGTGCAGCTGAAAAAAATGTGGATTCAGTTGTGGTTGGTTGGAACAATGTAAATGTCTACCAGGTCCATTTATTCCAAGCTCTGGTTCAGTTCTGCTACTTCCTTGCTAATTTTTTGTCTTTTTGATCTATCTTTTTGAGATAAGGGGATGTTAAGGTCTCCTGTTAAGATTGTGATCTTAGATATTAGGTTTTTCATGTCCATTAAGATTTGTCTAATATAGTTGGGTGCTCCTATGTTTGGTGCATAGTATTTATGAGTGTTTCCTCTTGCTCTTGAATTTTTCCCCTGACCAATATATAGTGACCTTCTTTGTGTCGTTTGATCCTTCTTGGTTGGAAGTTGAGACTGTCTGAGAATAGAATTGCTATTCCTCCTTTTTTTCTGAGGTGCTGGGGCAAGTAGTATTATTTTCCATCCTTTGAGTTTGAGCCTATGAATGTACTTTTGAGTTAGGTGTGTTTCTTGTATACAGCATATTGTTGGATTTTGTTTCCTAATCCACTGTGCCAGTCTATTTCTCTTAATTTGTGCATTCAGTCCATTTACATTGATGGTTATAATTGAGATGTGTTGACTTATGTTTGTCATGATATTTACCTGCTATTGTTTACTCCTTTGAATCGCGTGTTTAATTGTCTGTCCTGTTTATTGGGTTCATTCTGTTTTCATTCATGGAGTTCTGGTCATTGTGGTCTCTCTCCAGAACATTTTTCAGCAGCCTGTGAAGGGATGGCTTTGTCTTCATGAAATTCTTTAGTTGTACTTTGTCGTGGAAGTATTTCCCTTCTCTATCAAACTTGAAAGAGAATTTTGCAGGGTATGATAGTCTGGGCTAGAATTTGTTTTCATGCAGGACTTGAAGAACTCTGCTCCATGTTCTCCTTGCCTTCATGGTTTGTGTAGAGAGGTCAGCTGTAATACTGATGGGTTTTCCTTTGAATGTGATCTGCTTCTCTCTGTCAGCTTTCAGTATTTCCATGTTGGATTTCTGAGATCTTGACTATTATATGTCTTGATGTGTTTTTACTTGGGTTGAAGTTGTTTGGTGTTCTGTATGCTTTGGTTACCTGAATGTTGGATTGTTTCCTCATATTTGGAAAGTATTCTGTGATTACTTTTCCCCAAATCCTTTTTATGTCATTTGCATGAACTCCTTCATTCTCATTAATACCAGTTATTCTCACATTGTTCATCTTAGCATCATCTTGCAGGTGATGGATTATTTTTTCCTGCATTCTCATTGCTTTTAAGAGATCCTTTCTCACATTTTCACTAGCTGCTTCAGCATGTTCAAGATCTGAAACTCTACCTTCGCTTTCACTCAAATGATTTTGTAGACTCATGATTGATGTTTTTAGTTCTTCTATGTATCTTTGACTCTGTTTCATGCGTTCTATTTCTTTTGTGTATTGCTCATTCAAGGAATCTATCATATTTCTGATCTCCCCGATTTTTTTTATCCATGTCTTCTTTAGAGGTATTGATTCTTTTTCTACAGTTTTTTCCAAGTTGGGTTTCCTCTGTATATTTCCAGACTTGTTTCTGTATTTCAGATGGTATGATTTCAAAGAATTATTATTTTTTTCAAAGAATTCTTTTTTGATTTGAGAAATTATTTCTGCTTTGAGTTCCTCATGACCTTTTTGCTGTTGTGTCTTTGCTTCAGATGCTGTTAATTCATATGTTTCTGTTGTAATAGTGCTCTCTGCACTTGTTCTGGGCAAGCATTGGTTTTCCCTGTGATGTTTCTGGATTTGATTCTTTATTTCAGATGCTATGTATTCAAATATTTCTTTTCTCATTTGAGGAATTACTTCTCGTCTGATTTCCTCTATGCCATTCTGCTGTTGTTCCTGTGTTTCTTTTTCTGTTAATTCATTCATTTCAGCTGAGCTAGTGTCCTCTTCACTTACTGGTGGGCTCGAGGTCTGGGATTACATTTTTCTCCTTGTCTTTATCATTATGTATAGCTCTGACCTCTGACCTTTGGTGTAGAGCTTTGGTGCAGCTATAACCTTACCGTGTAATGAGATTCTGGTGCCAGTCTATTAAGTTTGAGATTATCCAGTTATGCCTCTCCTGGATCTAGCTGTTGTGTTCAGTTCCTTTTTGCTGCAGTTCCTGTGGTTCCTCTCCGTTGGTTCCTTGGTCAGGCGCCCACGAACCGAACTGTGATGCAGAGCAAGTAATGAAAATTCCCACTATCTTGGCTGGCTTTGGGGTGAGGATCTGGAAAATTGCTGGAGTTGTTCCTCATATCTCAGGCAAGGTCGCTCTCTGGGTGGGCGGGCCTGGGCTTTGGTGGGTCTGCTGGGCTCCCAAAAGGATATTGGATGTTCTTCTTCACCTGTTAGGCTGTGCTGGGTCAGCCAACCTGTGCTGGGTCCTGGGCCACAGGCTGGAATTGGAGAAGGTTGGGAAAGGTCCTTCCGGCACAGCGGGCCTGAAGCCCTTACTCACAGACCAAGCTGCGCTGGGTCTTGGGCCACGGGGTGGGACAGTGGATCAATGGGAATTGTCTCTCCAGCACAGTGGGCTTGGAGCTCTCCACTCACTGAACTTTGATGTCCAGGGATTCAGAGAAATTCCCTCTTGCTCAGCAGGCTAAAGGGCAGGGGTTCCGGGGCATTGTTGGTGAGTGGGCCCTGAGGTTTCAGGCCAGTCATTTTCTTGGAGGACTTCAGGGTGGGGATCCAGGAAGAAGCCAAAAGGCTCTTCCTCAGGCTCACCACACACTCATTGATCTGAGAAGCCTGGTGAGTTGTGCAAATTCCCACTCACTGGAAGGGCTTGGGGCAGGATCCAGGTGGCTTCTGGAGCCAGCCTCGCTGTCTTAGTCAGGTCGCTCTGGCTGGGCGGGCAAGGGCGCAACTGAGGAAAATGGCTGAGTCCTGATTTGTTCTTAATTTTCTCTTTTTTCTACATAGTTTTGAAATTGTATATTTATGCTTTTTTTCTATTCTTGACTTTATCACTATCCCTGTCTTTTTAGATGCTGCTTCAGGATTTACAATGTATTATAAACTCTGTTACTGCTTATCTAGTTTGATCAATTTTGCATGCCTATCGCTAATAATATGAGCAACTTCAAAGATAATATTATGTCATATAATAACAATTGTTAATTTCTTATGATCTTGTTTTGAAATTCTGTATTGTTTTTCTATTTAAAATAATAAAAAGATACCTCTTCATCTGATTATAATCACTCTATAAAGTTATTTAAGCTTTTCTTCTCCAATACTTTATCCTAGTTTTCTTTCATAATTTATTTCTATATGTTATAACACACATGTACGTTAGACAGTAAATTTTCTTTTAAAGTGAATAAAATAAGAGAAATAGGTTTTAAAATTTAATGTTGTTTTTTCTATTTGTAGCACTCTTTTTTTTTTTTGACAAACTCCAACTTTTGTACTTCATGTCATTTGTTTTTTTTATTTTTTATGACAGTGTCTACAGGGTCTCACTATGTAGATCAGATTCATAGTGATTCGCTTGTTTTCACCCTCCCAAGTCCTGGGATTATAGGTGTGTGCCACCTGTTCAATAACATAATACCTTCTTGTAATAGGATCTGCCTTCTGTTTCTTTCTCTTCTTCTTTCTCTTCCACTTCTTCTTCCTCTTCCTCTTATTCTTCTTTTTCTCCTCCTCCTCCTTCTCTTCCTTATTCTTTTTTGGTCTCACCATACAGCTCAATCACCCTCTCAGCATGCCCCTGGGGAGGGTTTGGCACAGCTAAGGATTGAACGCCAGTTGCTGCACTCTGCCTAAGCACGTGCTTTAGTCCACTGAGTTATCTGGCTGGCCTTTGTCCTTCATAACATTTCTCACAGGGCACTTCTACTTTCAACATATTGTCTGTTTTGTTGGTTGCAAAAAGTTTTTTGCATCCATTTTCAGAAAATATTTTCACTGTGTAGGACACTTCACTGATTATTTTGATTATTGCTTCAATTGATTATCAAAAGCATGATGTCAAAATTTCTAACTAAGTTTGTGGATTTGTGTATTCCCAAAATTTTCCTATATTCTGTTAACATTCTGCTTCACATAATTGTAAGGTTTGTTATTAGGTTCATCTACACTGAAGACTGCTGTTTTCATAAAGAATTTACCCTTTAATATTAGAAAGTATTTTTATCTGTCACTGATAATTCCATTCATCTTGAAATCTACTCTTGTAATACTAATAAAGCCATATCAGCTCCCACATGCTTGGTGTTTGAAAGGCATATAGGCTAGCTATTGCTGCACAATGGTACTACCACATTTGGATCCCTCACTATTTCTGTGGGTCAGGAGTTAGGCTGGGTGAAGATGAGTTCTCTCAGGTGTCAGCCATGGTGACTGTTCAGGGCTGGTTTGCCATCTTGAGGTCTGACTGAGGAAGGATCCACTTGTGAGCTTGTGAAGTTGTTGGCAATTTCAGTTTTATCTGTTGAGAGTGTTTTTTTTTTTTTTTTCAGTAGTAGTGCCACAAATAGTATTGTCTTGTAATTCATGTTCTGTCTGAGTAGCTAAACAGAGCAAGGGAGAAAAGTTAGTAGGTTCAGATTCTCCTATGTTCCTATAGTTTCTATATCATAAATCTAATCTAATTTTTGATGTTTAAAATGTCATGGATATTTGAACTTGCTTTTTTCTTACCTGTGTCTGGGAAGCCTTCTTCTTTTATCTTTGTCTACGATGATGAAAGGCACCATGCATCTCTTGTCCTATGTGATTTTCTGAATTTTACTGCATTGGTTTCTTGTGTACGTTTTGGTCCCTTGATTGGCTTAAAATATGATTTTGTTGTTATCCAGCTTGGTCTTATTTGAAGGGTAGCATAACAAGCAGAACTTTCTTGTGATTTTTGTATCTCATAGATAGTTGCTTATCCCTCTGAACAATTTTTTTTACTAACAGAATTTTCTCAGATATTCTGCATGACATATTAGAGGTTTATATTTTTTGGTCCTCTATGCCCCTAACTGCTTTATACATAAATTTGACTTTTCATCTGTCTCCTATTACTTTTACTGTTTTGTTACCTTTTTTATTGTTTTCCATGAGAAGCAGACTCACACTGAGCTTTTCATGGGACTCCTCTAACTCTGACCTTTGGAGGAAACCTATTTTAGAGAACATTGTACCTCTGCCTTTTTTCTTCCTCCATTCTGTTTTTGTGTTTTATTTATGCTCCCCAACAAACTTCCCTTCTTATTCTCTTTCGCTGTTGTGTAGAACAAGCATGCTTAGTTTATATTCCAACACTTACGTCTTGAGGTGTTCAATAACATAATACCTTCTTGTAACAGGATCAGCCTTCTATTCCTTCTCATTGTCCTTCTCCTTCTTCTTCGTCTCACCACACAACTCAGACTCATAGTGATCCTCCTGTCTCACCTTCCCCAGTACTGGAATTACAGGTATGCACCATCATACCTGGTTTCAATGGCTGGCACAGTGGTTCCTGGGTTCAAGGGTTGGCCTGGTGTGCTGAACCAGGGATCGAACCTGGATCCTCGCACTTGTCAGGCAAGTGCTTAGACCACTGAGATGCCACCCCCCTGAGCCCAGAATCTGCCTTTTCAAGGAATCTGTTTTGTTTATAACTTCTGCATTTGTTTCATCTGCATTACAGAAAGGATTTCTATCAAATGACTCTTACAACACTTTCAACTCTAGAGACCAAATAGAAACATAGAACTTGGGTAAGAAAACAAGAAAACTGAGATGGAATCCAACATTTTTCATGATTACCACATGCTCCATGACAATGATAACAATAATGGTTGCATTTCTGAGTATTCATTGTTGTCTTCCAGGCAACTCATTATGCACATTCAGGAAGAGTGTAACTTGCTGTTACCTGTGGGAGAAATCCTATTATCATCTTGGATTTTAGGTGAGGGAGCTGTGGCTTGGAAAGGGTCATCCACTGCCCAGTCTCATCATGAGCAGAGTGCATGTCAGGAACTGCAGTCGGGTTTATCGGAGCTGCAAAGCTGAGTGCTTGTTATATTCCAAGTTGCCGGGTACTTTTTACCCACTCCTCAATTTTCAGAATCCTGAAAGGTAGTTACTTTTACTACCTCATTTTCCAGCTCAGAAAGCTAGAGACAGTGAATCTGATTTGCTCTTGGTTGCACCGGCAGTAGGTGACAATGAGCCAGCACAAGGCTGATTTGGTGCACCTGGTAAAGCTCTGCTCTTGGGTGAGGCTCTGGTTATCCTGGCTGGATGGTATATGCATGCTAGCTGATGATGCAGCCTAGACAGGAAGGAAAGCAACTTACTGGTAAACTGTCCCAGGAGGGCGAGGATAGAGCTCCTGGGCTAAAGCCCAAATTGGCGGCATCTCCATCCCTACAATTTTAATTCAAAGGAGAAATCTCATTTTTTTTTTTTTTTATATTGAAGTAGTTGGGCAGCTGTCATTTCTTCTGACCTGATCTCGGGACCAATCATGAGCCAGCACTGGCTCTGCAGAGCAGCTGCCAGGACAGGCAGGCAGACTCAAAAACAGGGGGGCCTCGGCCTCAGGTAGTCCTAGGCCTGCTCAGCCTGAGGTGTCCCTGGACCAGACCAGCCCCTGTGAGACTTCAGGCTGAGTCTGAAGTCCCAGGTGGAGAAGCAGGTGCACCGTGGCTGGCATGGGCTGAACATCTGGAGCGTCTGGCCCATTGGTTCATAATTAATCTTGGTGTTGAATCTAATGACACAATGGGATTGAGAAAGTGAGCAATTTCATTGGACACATTTTGATAGTTTAATTTTCAATAGCACATGGTCAGAGCTTGTTTCCATAATTACCAAATAGATTAATATGCCAATATTTCTGACCAGCTGGAAGGAAGGATTTAGGCTTTCAAAGATCTTTGACAGGCTTTTAAATTAAAGTTGATGTTCTGGAGAGGATAAGGTAGAGGCCTCCAGAGAGTATATGTCACACTGGGGCTTGTGATGAAGGCCTTGAAAATGGAAATTTCATTATTATCTTTAAAAACAAACCCCTCATGCGGTGCTTGCATGTAGAACGTCAGTCTGTCTACAGAAGTCCCATGTCTGGACTCACAGCACTGCTGTGAAACTTGCTGTCCTTTCTCAGGGCATGTGGAGCCTCTATGCTCCCCATATTCGAGGTCAAGGTTAGCCATGACATTGAGCATGGTTTGCTACAAAGAGCCCCTGAGGCTGGTGGTCTCTTCTTCCTGCTGATTCAGCCTCTACTAGCCAGATCCAGTGACTTGTGTTACGTACAAGAACAGAGGGAGGAAGTGAGGTATCCTCCATGCTTTTCACCTTCAGGCTTTCATCAGTAGCACTCAGGAGCCAGGATGATGCTGCAGTTTCCTCCTGTGGAAAGGAATATCACTGAGAGGGAGTGGGATGGGGACCACAGCACGAGCAGTGAGGCAGTAAAGCCAGCAGATGCTTTTGGCAGCTAGGCTCCTGGGTTCAGGGGTCAACAGGGAGGAATCATTTAACAGTGAAATGCCTCTGACTTCTCACTGCACAAGAGACACTTGTGGCATCTATGTCATGTTGAATGTGCAGCAACACTAAACCAGCAAGGGACATACAGTAAACCTGGGCAAATAGGAAGCAGGCTAAATAGATACATCTACAGAGATAGGTTGGCTACTGAGAGTTGGGGACTAGAGTACAGTGATCAGAGAGTAATGTATTCTTGTGAAGTGGTGGAGGGCTGGGAATATAGCTCAGTGGCAAAAGCACTGGCTAGGCAAGTGCAAGGTCCCAAGTTTGATCTTTGGTACTGGGAAAAAATAATCAATGGAATCCTGTGTGGGCCCTTAAGATAGCTCAGCCAACTAACCACCTACTCAGGTGAGCATGGGGACCAGGGTTACATCCCTGGTACCACCTGCTGCACTAGTCCCACCCCTGGATATGCTGAGCTGGGCACCATGACCAGGAGTAGAGGCAGTTGCCTGTAATTCCAGCACTGGAGAGGCTGAAAACAGGATGATCACTATGAGTGAAAGCTGCATAGTGAGACCTTCTGCCAAATACATTTAAAAAAAGAGAAAGAAAAGAAATTAAAAGAATCATGTGGAGGTAGAGTGATGTGGTAGATTTGGAAATCATCTGAAGAGGTAGATTTGGGTTGTGGAAGAACATATTTAGGAAAAGACTCAGAGCAGCATAGGGTTTGAGTAGAGAAGATTTTGTGCTTTTTATTACTATGCCTCTCTTGGTTAGGGTTATGCAATTAGTGCTTGAGTCCTTCCAACAATATCTGATCTTTGACAATCTCTGGTAGGCTCTATGAGGGCAGGTAGAGCTTGCTGGCTCCTCGAGGACAGGGACTGGTTTTTCTTCAGCTAAGCAGCCATGGACGCAACAAAAGGATACCTGTTGGTTTCATGCAGGAAATTTGTAGTTTTCCTTCACTCTCTACCTTTATTCCTCTTTCTTTTTCATCGGAAAAAGTCATCCCCCAGCTGTTGCCTGAGCAAACATCACCCATTGTTCAGATCTACATGCCACTGACGCCATGTTCTTCAGACCTGGCCTCCCCTCCCAGGCCACCCCAGCCTGCACACCCTGATGGCAGGAAAGCAGGCTCGTGCTATTACCCATGTCACTGCTTGCTGTGGAGGAAGAAATGAGCATGTGTCCAGGAGCTTTAGCCTCCCCGTGGTGCGTGGGGAGGACAAGACAGTGGCATCCTAGTCTAAGTCACGCTGTCAATAGACAGAAGAGAGGTTCTTCTCTCTGCTCTTTGCCTCTCAACGCTCAGAGCTGGAACTACTCAGCACTCAGTGACATGTGGACATTGATAAAGCTTTCAGGGTAAAATGGCAAAAAGATGTGGAAACACAACTAGAAGGAGAATGAGATTCCCTAAAAGGAACATGTGTATCATCATCCACCTCTGCTTGCAGCCTTCCCACCCTTTCTTCTCCTATCTCCTAGCTGCTCTGGAAATCAGGAATGTCATCAAGGCTGTTAGCTGTGTCTATTCTGAGAACAAACTGTATGGCTCAGCCTGGAATTTACTGCTGAGTGACACAGGAGATGTTTTAGCTGTCTGGGGAGTAAGGAAGGATGTGACAGAGAGGCTGGAAAAGGTATGGGCACATTTTTCCATTTGATAATTAAAAAAAATGTTTTAAGTGAATTTTGTGCTAGGGGAAAGAGCCGTGATTGACAGCCCCTAGTGGCTCTCTATGAAAGAAAAAAGACTGAAATAAGGGGCTACAGCTGAACAACTACCCATTGTCTTCCAGGGCTTCCATTTCTGCATTGGTTGCTCCAGCCTGGTGCTGGAGTCCTAATGATGGCCATCATGGGAGGCTGGTATCTCTGAGTCTGCCAGAGAGAACATCTTGCTGCTGGGGCTACCTACTCCCTGGAGAAGGGTTTATTGCATGGATTTCTGCCCGCCTAGAAGAAGTTATTTTCTTCCTCTGGTAGGAAATCCAATCTAGTTCAACAAATATTTATTGATTTATTGAACACATACTATGTATGAGATGTTGGGCCTCGTGCTAAGTCAATGGCAGGTCTGTACACACCCACACAGATGTGGCCCAAGACAAAGTGCAAGATGCAGGAAGGTGGGAGAGATACGCTGAGCAGAAGTATGGGGTAGCGTGAACTTCAGTGTAAGAGAGCTGTGGGTTCGAGTCTCAGCTTCGCAGCTTACCTAAACAGCTTTCTAAACCTCAACCTTCATGCTGAGGAAGGGACCATAATAATAGAAACCTGAACAGGGCCCTTCGTCAGTAAATGTAGTGCTGTTAGCATCCACCTATGCCAACTCCCTTTGGGAATTTTGCCAGAAAAACCAGCCCCCACTCAAAGAAATGTCCCTCTCCTGCAGTTTCCACAGGTCTCTGGTGCTGTCTGCTGCACATGGGTGGGTGACCCCATCTCCAAGGTCCAGGTCCACTGCTCCATGAAATATTCAGTGCTGATGCTATCTGTTTACAGTCATTAGCTCTGCCTCACGTTTCTCCTGCCTCAGCGAGGAGGTGATTCATTAATATTTATTCATCTTGATTTGCTTTGTTTTTCTAAAGCCCATTCCAGGATTTATGGAATAACTGTGCATAAGGCACAACTCCTACTCTGCATATTTGGGCAACCTGTACTGCCTGAAGCAACATGTCTCCTGGGGTGGAGAGAGCCAGGGGTAGTTCACGTCCAGTCAGTCTCTGTTTAATCGAGTCCCCACACAAGGGTACTCAAGGAAAATCCTCAGCCTCTCTGCATTATAATCCTCTGTGTGTATTCACTAAGGCTAGAACAACCAACGTGACCCTGTGGAAATCCAGAGTCACAGCTGACCATCATGTGAGCTTGGGCATGCAGGGTATGGGCAGCCTCCTTGAGCTTGCTTCCAGGAGCTGAGAGGATTTGTGCTAGAAATGGAGAAGCCAGGCCAATAGGGACCTTGCCCTTGCTCCCTGTCATCAGCCAGCCTGTAAGCATACTCCTACAGCCAGATGGGCAAGTGCTAGAACAGACCAACTTCTGACCCAAGGTAGACCTCTCAATTATCCTTAAGCTGCTCTGAGCTCTAGGAGCTCAGAACTGTAGCTGCAACGTTGGGTCAGGCCAGCCTAAGGCTGTGAGGTGGGCCACATACCACAGGCCTTCCTGGAGAGCCTTAGAACTCCCTCCACTGTGGACTTCACATGAAGGTGTGATGCTGAGTGCTGATGCTCCATGAGACAACCAGAGTTGGCAGAGGAAGACCAGAGTCCAGGAGGGGAAGTAACACTCAACATTGCCCACAGGGGGCTGCAGCCTCTTCCGCTCCTTGGGCTCCGGTTGTGCTGGGGCCTGCAGCGAGCTGGCAGAGGTCATCTGAGGGTAGGTTCCTGTAAAGACTGCTGGAGCACACAAATGGGTGGAAGGGGACTCAGCGTTTCTATAGCAATTACAGGGGAGAATATTGCTGATGAAAATAAAGCCTGCAAATGTGCCTCTGACATGTGGCTGCTTTATTCTCTGCTCTCAGGGAGAAAAGGGAGACAGTGTACTCTGTTTTATTCAGGTTTCTTGAAAAGGGAGGCAAATTGATAGACAGGCAGAGACAGACACGGTGAGACAATGAAGGAAATTTGAAGTTCTAGGAGACAGAAAAATGACAAATAGGCAAGGCCCCCAGAGCCTGGGGTGGCTCCTGCCTCTGCTAGGAATGGGGAGTCTGCAGGCTGCCCTGCTCCTGCCCTCCTGCACCTCGCTGGAGGGTAAGGTGGAATTATGTCCTGTTGCAGCCGAAGCCAGGGCGCCAGCATAGCTTGCTTGCCTATTTTAACCACTGGGGTCACTGCAGTCACACAAAGAGCCTGTGTGCACAGGGACCTTGCTCTGAGTGAGGCTTTTCCAGGACCCAAGACAGCAGCATCACTCAAACAGAAGCCAAGTAAGGGTGGAAATGAATTAGTTCTTGACTCTTACAGCCAGCTGGCCCCAGGGAGGAGATCCTAACTTTGGCTCTAAGCAGTCCATAGGCCATGAGCAAGCACAGTGCATTTTTCACATCTGTGGATTCCACATCCATGGAGACAACCAAACAGGGACTGGACATACTGAAGCAAAACAAACAAACAAACAAACAAAAAAAACAAAACAAAAAACAAACAAACAAACAAAAAAACACATGGTACTGAACATACATATTCTACTTTCTCTTGTTATTATTGCCTAAGCAATACAACAATTATCCACATAGCATTTTTATTGTACTATGTATTATAAGCAATACAGAAATTATTTACTGTGTGCAGGAAGATGTACAAAGGTTACATAGACTATGGCATTACATGTAGGGCACTTGGGTGCATGCAGGTGTGGGCACCCACGGGGGCTTGGCACTCACTGCATGTAGGTACCAAGGGATGCCTGTAATTCCTCTTCTACGTCAGAACCCTTGAGCAACAGGGAAGCTTGAGGCATGCTTCTCGTCCCAACAGAACTTTCTGACTGACTGAGGGTATAAAGCAATCTTCCATGAAAAGAGAGACTTTAGAGAAGCGAGAGAATATCAAGTGGGAATGAAGTAATGAGTCAGTTACTGGAGTACAAATGACACGAAGACTTCAGGGTACAGGAAGGAGACCAGGAGCCCCACCCTGGGGGGAGGGCTCAGATTGTGTACTTGGGGAAGGATTCCTGAGGGACAGTCTGGCAGAGACGTGTTTCCTAAGAGCACTGGCAGAACCCCAACCCAGCAGTGTGCACTGTAGGGTGGGGCTTGGGGTCCACATTTAAACAAGCTGAGCCTGTTTCCAATATTCACATTTTCTAGCTATATTTTTAGGGCTTTGAGAAGTACTGCAATAAGGAATCATTTAACTTAACACAATTTCTTCGAACAGGTGTCTACAGATTTCTCTCCCTTCTCCCTTGAGATAGGTTTTGTAATAGTATATATTACCAAATCGCAAGACTAGAGTTCTTGACTCAGGGCATTGGGAAATAGGCAAAGAAGCCAGCCTGTTGGTTTTACGCTGGGCTGAGCAGTTCCTCAGTCAGCACAGTAGTTGGTGATGACCACGGTCAAATCGCGTAAGTTCACAGAGTGATCCTTAGGATCACTGCAAGGATAGAAGATAAAGGCAGATGCAGATGCCAAGCACTTAGCATAGAGCCGTCTGTAGAGGAAGCCCAGACCAGGGCCAGCTGCCCTGGGCCACAGAAGGTCCTACTAGCACAGATGAAGTGGCTCCAACTTGAGCGCGCAGGAAACCGGAGTTGTGCGACTCCGGGGAGAAGTGAGTGAGGCAGGGAGAATGGACGGCCATAGGCGTTGTGTCTGTGGGAGTAGCAGACGGACAAGTGGGGACTCCGGCCAGATTTACTAAGGTAAAGGCCTGTGCTGGGTGGAGGCTGCAGGATTCAGTTGAGTCTTTGCATTGTTCTTTCCAGAGTGAAGGCAGGGCAGAAGCCAGTCCCAGGAAAGAATCACCTCCAGCCGGACAGCGAGGCAATCAGGCGTCGCCTGTGTGCGTGGGGCACAGGGAGCAGGTTTGTTCCACCGGACATGGCACGGGCGCAGCTCCCCGGGACGGGCGCGTTGAGATCCCGCGCAGACTGGCGCTGTCTGGGCTGGCAGAGTCAGCGCATCACGGCTTGGCAGGTGATTGACAGGGACAGAAGGCAGCACATGGTTCCAGCGCTCCGCCCTCCTCCCGGCTCTCTGGGCTCCCTTCTCCGTGGTGCTGTGTCCCAGTTCCCTCGTCCCAGCCTTTCACCCGGCCCTTGGGCCGCCGAGAGCAGATGTGACAGCAGTGGGTGTCTCTTCGCTCTGAGACTCCTGTTGTCTCTCTGTCCTCTCTGTAAGACTTTTTTTTTTTACAAACTTTTAAAAAAAAAATACAAAAAACATTAAAAATAATCAGAAACAATACAGAAAGTCACTAAACAAAATGAAAGAGATTCAACAATATCTGTTTTATTGCCTGTTGTCATCTTTGGATAACTGTACAGCTGATTTCTACTGGTCTATTGAAATGAATAGTCAATGATTAGTATTTTTTTTCTCTTGCCTTTTTAATTTTTTGACAAATACTTATATGTGGTTATTTGAACAACTAATTTGGCTTTCAATAAGATAAATATTTAGTGGATGTTTTGCTTTAGACCAGTCCTACTCATATATATATATTGCATTTATACATTATATTTTCTATATATATTTGTTGTACAATTAATATGTATAAATAGGATACTATGTATAGATATAATACATTAAAATACTATGTATTATTAATATAAATGTAAAATACATTTATATTTTTTAAATATTTATACATCATTTTAAATATTTTATATGTCATTTTATTTATACTAAAGTATGTAATATATGTAAATAGTATAAATAAAATGATATATATAAAATGCTTAAATAGTATCTACAGTATTATAGAAAGTGTTCCAAATGCCTTTCAATGAATCAGCCCTCCTGAGGGCATCACGCATGAGTCACTAGGCACCATTGCCACTGTACAGGTTGGATATTGAGGGGCAGAGAGGTATGGAAACCTCCTTGGTGCTGCTCAGCCATGAAGAGGGGCAACTGTACTCCTGCCCCAGGTTCTGCCTTTGCTGCCCAAGCTTTTAGCTACTGCGCGTTACTACCTTTCTGCTGCTGGGCCTCATATCATTACGGCATCTGGAAACTGGGCTCAAATAATGTGGCCTTACCTTAGGTGACCTACCAGGGCAGAGATGACAGTCACAATTTTGACCCTAAACCTTTATGCTTCAGGTTCAAAGGTTAATTCTCCTCAAAGGGCTGCTCTTACCTTCTGCTCACCTCTGCATCTGACAGGTTGGGTGTGTGCAGAATCTGAGCCTGTGGGAGTGGAGCCAGCCTGGAGGTGGGGTTTCCAGAATGGCACAGGCCAGTGAGACTAGGTGAGGGGCTATTGAGACAGAGGCCAACCTGGGAGACCTGTGTCCTGCAGCCAGCCGATGGCTCTGAGAGCTGCTCAGGCTGTGGTTGTGGACAGTTCTCTCCTCTCTGCTGGGAGGAAGGGAGACCAGTCTGGAGCCTGTGGGACAGGGTAGTCTGCAAACCTGCTCTACGTCTAAACTTTAACTTGTTCCATAGTCACCTTTCCCACTGGGACAGAACACCTTGCATGTAAATCAAGAGATATTTATTTTGACTCATGGTCCCCGAAGATCCAGTGGGTGATTGGCTGGCTTTAGGCAAAAACATCATGGCAGAGGGCCTGGGAGGAGCAACGGTGCTCATCTCATGACAGCAGGGAGGCAGGCCAAAGGCAGGAGAGCCAGAGTGGAGATGTGCTCTCCAAAGGGCTCAGGGATAAGCCTCTTCCACCCAGGACCCAGCTTCTAACAGCTCCTTCAGCTCTGAACTCTTGGGTGGATCAACCCACTCCTGAGGGTACTGTCCCCGTAATGCGGTCATGTTTTGGAAGCTGCTCTGCTGAGCATGCGAGTTTTGGGAACATGATGAGTCCAAGCCACAGCTACATGTACAGGAATCCTTAACTCTTGTTAATGTGGATTCTGACTGGGTCAGTCTAAGCAGGCCTTGCTTCTGCAGTTCTACTGAGATCCCAAATGATGTTGGTGCTGCCAGGTAAAGGGAGCACACTTCTAGGTCTCCTGAGTGTCTTATCCGTGGGTCTCAGGCATTTTCTGTTGTAGGTCGTTGGTTGTGGTTCAAGGAGGACTTTGTGGGAACAACTGTTAATTGCAAGGGGTTGAGAAGAAAAGTAGAAGTTAGAACATCCTGCTTTTGCTCTGTTTTCTAGGACATTCCTGCAAAGCCTCAGCACCTGGCCAGGTTGCCTGAGACTTCTCATCTCCAAGCCCGACCTGACCAGGTCAAGGTCTCCTGCAGCTCTTTTCAGAGCAGTAGTTTTCCACTTAATCTCAACCATCGCTCTTTGCTCAAAGTCCCCTGTGTGTTCAATAGGGCCCTCATATCAGATACTCTAGCTCTCCTTCTGATTAGACTGTGCCAGCTCCCTGACTGTCTACGCTCAGGGGAAGAGTTCCTGGGATCCAGGCACACCACAAAATGTTAAATCATGCCATGAGGCTTTCTTGTTTTCAGTGGGCTGGTTAGTGATAGCTTCAAGGTCCATTCCTGGGACCTAGATTTTAGGGGGAGCTAGAAAGATGTGGCTAGAGAAAGGGTGGCTAGAGAAACTCCACGAGGCATGGGGAGCTGCTTCGAAGGCATATGAACTTGCTCAGCTACTGGGAAGGTTGAACGCCAGGAAGCCTGAGGCTTCCTTTGTCTTCCGCCTCTCACAGCTCATGTGTCAAACTCAACAGACTCCATAATCTCCTACTTGCCTCCCCTTTCATGTAAATCCTGTGATCTTAGAGTCCAAATAGCATTTATCAAATCCATGAAAATGTCCCCTTCCTAGTTCCTGAGGAGGAGGCTTCACTGGGGGAAACTGAGGAGCTATTACATTCTCTTTTTGGCTAACCAGTTGCCTGAGGCAAATGCTAGCAGCGCTGGGTTCCCAGGTCATAGGGGATAGATGCTGGCAGAGTCCCTAGAAAATGGCTGGCAAATTGCATTCTGTTTATCTGCTTTCCATGGCCAGTGTTTCCCTAGGAGCCCTGGGGCCCATGTGGCTCCAGCTCTGTAACCTCTAAAGGAACTCAGACATTTTTCTGTTCTATTTTATCCTCGAAAAGCACCAGACTTAGTGTCAAAGATGTTTCAACCCAGACTTCCCCCTTCTCTGCTACCCAACTCTTCTTTCCCCAAAGCTGGGAGAAGACACTTGAGGGGTGGCTGCACATTGTGCTCGTGAGTCAGATTCACAGTTCCAGTTCTGGCCAAGTCTGGCACAGTGGACCCTGGGAAAATCCAGGGGCTCAAAATGCAGGAGTTTGGGGAACAGCTGCTTCTTTCTGGGCTGACATTTCACTGCAAGAAATGCTCATGGCTCCATTCCAAAGTGGAGGGTTTCATGCTGGGTTGCTGGAGGCCCTCCTCAGCCTGACCTTCCTTTTTGCCCCTGGCCCCAGGCCTCCTTCCCCAAGCTCTGCAGCTGGCCAAACTCCATGCTGCCTGCCAGTGCTGGATCCCTTTCTGCAGGTACTTTAAAGCTCATGTGTGGCTTTTGAACAACCCCCCGCATTCATCTGCTTCCAGATTTCCAGCTTGATGAAGGCTCCAGCAAAGAGTTCCAGAGAACAGATGGGAGGCTGTCATTACATGTTACTGATACCCAGAGCTGCTTCAGCATCATGCATGCCAGAGCGTTCAACCACACTCGTAACTCTTCCTCCAATCCCCAGCCCCAGCCAGAAGCTCAGCCAGTTTTGGCAAAGAGTGAAAGTGTGTGCATTCTAAGGGCATTTGTATAAAACATGCTAGGACTGATGATGAACTGGGGAGCAGATCTTTTCTTCTTTTATTAGAGGAGAAAAACTCTGTTTTTTTTTTTTTTTTAAATTCCCTGGTGGGATCTAAAATCAGAAGTCAATAATTTGCAGGCCTCTCTTTAGTGTCATTATAGCTGGTTAACTGTGGGACGCAGGAGCTTTGGAGCTGTGTTTCTTTGTCCGGTCATAGAGCTCCCTGGCAGCTTTATGCACTCTGACGGGGATAGGGGAGGATTCCGGCAACCCCTACAAGGTCAGGGCCCTGTGTGAGTCAAAGCTGGCCCAGACAACCTTGCATCCAGTTCCCTAGATTTGACAGAAGAACACAAACATTGGCCAAAGGGGAGAGAAACCTAGCCAACCATGGCTTAGTACAAAGCTAGGAACCAAACTTAGGACCAGTGCAATATATTGTCAAGAGTAAGCTTGTGTAAGGAGGGATTTTCTTACCTGAAGGTAAGGATAAAAGATGGCTTCTTTGCAAAATTTTATAGAGACCCAGAGTTTTCTTTTAAGCACAGAATGATTTACTAATCATGGATGAGGACACTGGTTATCTTGTAAAAACATAATATTTTCATTAAAAAATTCACTTTGCCCCTCTTCAAGTGGTTCAGACATTAAAACACTATTTTCTTGAACTTTATTTCTACATGAACTTGGTCTTCAGGCTTTCATCTCAGACACTTCTTTCTTCATTACTGAGACAGGGTACCTGATAGCCCCCCCCTTGATGGAGGCCAAGCTTACTTGACTCCATTCACAGTCCCTTGCTGTTGACTCAAGGCATGATGGTGTAGTGAAAGGGCCTGGTAGATGGGAGCTCCTTGGGCGCAGTGGCAGGGAAGCCACATTGGTGACGGGGGCATCTGGGGAGAGGGCCAAGGTCCTCCTCCTAGCCAAGGCTCAGGGACCACCTCCCTCAACCAGACCCTACTCCCAGTAGCAAGTCAGCCATATGCCTCATAATACAACCCGCTTCCAAAAGTCCTGCCAAGGAGTATGTGAAGCTCTTGGTATATGTCTGCCTAAGAACTCTAACACCTCTGAAACCTCAAAAGATAGGGAAACTGGGAAACCTCACTTGAAAGTTGTCACAATGTCTAGATGTTTCCTTTCCCATACTGGGAAAAGTAGAAATACAGGCACACCTTTGATTCAGAATCTTCCTCTGTCCTGGCAAATCTACCACGTGGCCACAGATATTGAAAGCTCAGCACCAGTTTGCCCTGGAGATGATGAAGAAGCATTCACTAGAGGAGCTAACTGTCCTCTGAGACCCAGACCCAGCTATCCATGTTGTTAACAGAGTTGGGTTGTCCAGATTCTTCCCTTGAAAGAGGTCTTAGTTACTTTTGTTCTTGTTGAGACAAAATACCCCATCCCCAAAGTTGAAGCAGGAAAGGGTTATTTCTGCTCTTGGTGAACAGAGGCGCCAGTCCACAGTCAGCTGGCTCTAAAGCAGGATGGCATGGCAGAGAGGCTTCACAGAGGAAAAGCAGTCCATGGTAAAGCAGGGCAGGCAGAAGGCAGCAAGCAGCGAGGAATACGTGATAGCCCTGTTTCTGTCCTTTGTATTCCTTCCAGGTGGGCAACCTGAATTCCAGCATAGCACCCTTAGTCCCAACAACACACCCTAAGTCCTAATATCATGATCCTGGCCTCACATACTCTGGACCCAGCCACCTCCAAAAGTCCCACCCGTGACCGCTTGAGGCTTTGGGGTACAGCTAGATACAAACTAGGTCAGGAGAAATATTTTCCCTTAAGTCCTCAATGTGTGCTGAGCTGTGTCCACCCACCAGGGCTTTTCTTCTTTGAAGTGGTACTCAGCGGTGGGGCCTCTTTAACAGCAGAGAGGAGGCACAGGTGGAGAAGGAATGACTGGAAAGAAATGACTAGGAATGGGATGCTCTGGGTGAGCCACTCTGTGAGGTTAGGAGTGAACAAAAGAAATTACCAGGAATAAGAGCTTGGAGTTAATGGTAAGCAATCATTAATGGAGATTAAGGAAAGGGAATAACTGCATGTGCTTTCTGTGAATTTGTAGTGCTCCAAGCTGAGTAAAGGAATTCTGAAAGGTGCGTCTCGGGAAACCTGACTGTGGTTTCACAGTGGTGGAGTCCTCTCCTACCAACACCATAGCCACTGCCTAGGCTGCTAAATTGTCCACACACCCATGGAGAGAGAAATGCAGTGTCCGGGGGCCTTTGGGTGTATTTGCTGTGGGTTCAGCCTTGGTGTCTTAAAGCATTTTACCTGTCTGTAAAGTAGTCATGAGGACATGTGGTGTGTCGACTTGTGTGAGGGGACCGGAGAAGACAGTCAGCAGGAAAGAGCTGACAGTCACTGCAGCAAAAGCAGGAGAAAGGAGAGACATGTCTCCTTGTGTAACAAATGTCTTCTTGATAAATTTACATACATTGATTTTTTAAAGTTGGTAGTCTCTCTCCCCGTTATTCTTATTTTCTTCTCAAATCAATGAATGCATCAGAGTTTGATTTTCTATAATCAGTGGATTGCCATAAGCATTTTTAGCCTAGAATTTAAACTGTAAATAAGCACATGGGTGTGCTCAGGAGAGATAAATGCTTAAAAGTATTCATTGCTAATGCTCATGGTTAGCCCTTAATGCATCTTTTTCTATGATCACCCCTTCTTGTAAATAAGCTTTCCTACAAAGAGCTGTTCCTAGAAGTCTGAGGCTGGAGCCTTCTGAGGGCCCCCTGCAACCCCCATACAGGGTGAGCAGGTTTTGTTTCCTACAATCCCTCGCAACCATGGGCTATGCCCTCACTGGGCACTGACTGGCATCCGGAACAGTAAGTTCGTGGGCCATCAGCCAGCCTCAGGAGGGGCTTAGTCCTCTTCTTGACCTTGTCTATCAAACTGTAGCTATCAGGGTGGGGTGGGGAGTGGTGGCAGAATCCTCAGCACCAGGGTGACCCCAAGTTGTGTCTGCTTTAAAACAATGTAACCCTTGCCCAGAGCTCTAGGGCTGCCAGGGTGGTTATTTAGCAAATCATATGTTTAAATAGAGTGATGGCACACTGCTGCTTGAGGGGCCTTTGAAGCACATTTTTAAATAATGGGGGAAATAATGAACACCTCTCACAAGTATATTTAAATGACACACGCATTAGGAAGTGGGGGAGGTGCTCATATTCCTGCATAATGCACATTTTTTCCCCTATTATTTCACTCTGCTTTTACTGTATGCTTCAAAAGTGGCCACTGATTGAGCAGACCTCTGGGCACTTTGTAAACAGAGGAAAAAGGCAGCCAGTGGCCCTCCATCAACCTTTCCAAGAGGCTCTTGGCTGTTGCAGGGAGAGGAGTGGTGCAATGGAGACTCCAGCCTTCCTGCTTCCCAGTCTCTTCCTTTACCTGTCTTTGGAAACATGCTCCCTTATTTAAGTCATTGCTGTTTTTTTTTTCTTTTCTTTTTTGTATTTTAAGGAAGGGTCTATAGTGTGTTCAGGGTCTCATTACTAGATTGGACTCATAGTGATCTGTTTTACAGCCTCCCAAGAATTGGGATTATAGGCATGTGCCAACACTCCCAGCCTCAATTGTGGTCTCAGAACATGCTGGGGATGGGGTTGGCACAGCAGGCCTGAGGATTGAACCCCTGGCCTCTGAGTCTGCTTGCAGATGCTTTAATCCTCTGAGCTATTTGGCTGGCCCAAGCCATTGTGATTTGCATAGGAGGTGTCAGAGGATACCGCTCATGGGCAGTCATAGTTAGGGGTTACTTAAATTATGTTTTAAGGATGGTGTTAGCTGGCACAGAATGGGGCATAGGGTTGGTAAGCTTTGCTTTAGTGTGGTGGGTTAAGTGAGAGCAATGGGAAGCAGAACTGGAGAGCTAATCAGGTTCTCAGCATAGCTGCTAGGACCCTATCACACCCCTGCCTACACCTTTACCAATATTTTTTACTGTTCCCTGGCTCCAGACTGTTATTCACCATCACTGAGTTGCTGAGATTCTTGATAAATGCATTTGTTGGTCTCTCTCCAGGAAAGTCTGCTCTGCCATCCTACCTTACCTGGATATTTTCTACTCTGTGCTGAACTTATCTTACCAAGGCAGGGCCATGTTATATGAGTTTTACTGGCAATGATAGTTTTATAGAGACTATTTTTCAAAATAAATTAAAAGATTAAGGCCAGCAAGAGACAGCTCAGTGGACTAAGTGCCTGCTTAGGGAAGCACAGGGACTGAGGTTGATTCTCTGCAGCATATTCTGTGTGTGCTGGCTCAACCCCTAGGCATAATGAGCAGGAGCCTGGACCAGGTGTGGTGGTGCATGTCTATAATCCCAGTACTGCAGAGGCTGAAACAGTAGGATCACTGTAAGTCCAAGCTGCATAGGCAGACCCTGTGTCAGATACATACAAATAAATAAATAAATAAATAATAAATAAAAATCAAAATCATATTTTTCAACTATGCTGATATAATGATGTAAACAACAGGGCCTGAATTCATTGTTGCATATTTACTAACCTTATATTCACTTGTTTTTCTAATAAAAAGAAGAAATGTTTTCATGGGCCCTTAAAAATGTCATGGACCCCAACCACGATACAGTGGGCCTGGCAGCCTGATGGATGGGTAAGCCAGCCCCACCAGTGAGAACCCATTGGAGCGTTTCAGTGGCCCTGCTGTTACTAACAAAGACTGCCCTTGCTGCATTACATGTGTTCACCTCCCTGCCTTTCCCACCAGTGCAGTGGCTCTGCAGAAGCAAGGATCACTGTGGAACCCTGCATGGCTAAGCCAGGGTTGGCCCCACAGGTTGCCGTAGCACACACTCACACTGTGCCAAATAGTGGCTGGAGCCATGGAGAGGCTGAGATAAGGTCCTGGGCTCTGGGGGACGGCAAAAGCAGCGTTTTGCAGCCTTTCCTGGCTGCTCCTCCAGGCAGCTGAGGTCCTGATCTGCCCACAGGCGATGATAGACCTGCTAAGCTGGACAAAGCAACCTGAACATTTGCAGGACAAAAGGCTAAGTTCCTGGCTGGGCAGAGAGGCTTCTCTGCCTGGAGGAGGACCTCTTCTGGAGCACAAAAAGGCAGCCCAGCCTGCGATGGGCCCCTGTGCCCATAGAAAATGGAGAAACATAGACAACAAAATCAATAAACTTCAGCAATTTCATAACTACAGTTTGGGGTCAGTTTGGCCAGAGGGGAGAATTTAATTGCAAAGCTCTTATGTCTCAACTGCCTGCGGCCAGCAATCAAAGGAGGAAGGTGGGGGACTCAAATGTTGATTATAACGGAGATTGAGGGTGGAGAATGCAGAGCAAGGTCTGACAAAATCTAGGGTTTAAGAGGTGGAATGGTGGCACTTTGGGCATGTGGTTTGCATTTAGACATTTTACTCTGAATGGCCTTGAACTGAAGGAGAGTGATTGGTACTGCAGTCTGGAATTTATTCTTATAAAAATGAAAAGCCCAATAGGGTATTGTACTAACAACCTACTACAATGCCTTTGGGTATGGAAGAAAAAGAAGCTTAAGATATAGTTCCTACCATTAAACAGCTCTGAATCCAAGCTGAGCACGACAGGTAATATGAATTTCTTCTTGCAAATGACAGAGTAGGATCAAAGCCCACACAGGCTTCTGACTGAGTCCAGGCAGAGAGCAGCTGGGCAATACATGGGAGAGTCCCGCCCATCACAGGAGTCGACTGGCTCCCTGGGCCCTAACCCATTGGGTCTACTGGGCGGTTATAACTTGGGTCTTTAAGGCTCCTCTGTCACAGGGTGGTTATCAGTCTACGGAGCTCTTGGGAAGAGGTGGGGCCTTTAGGAGTGTGGCCTCTTGGAGGGAGCTGGGTTCCTGGACAAGTGTGTGAAGGACACGTTGGGATGCTACCCCCTTCTGGTCTCTTGGTTTCCTGGCTGCCACAAGGTGTGTAGTCTGTTCCAGAAGGGTGCCCCTAGGCATGCTCTCTCTCACCATAGGCTCAGGTAGCAGGACAAGGGACTGAAGAGGCTCCAGAGTGTGAGCCAAAGCATGTTTTTATTCTTATAAGTTGATTATCTCAGGTACTCAATCACAGCGGAAAAGATGGAAAGCTGCCTAATATGGGGACTCTTCGAAGGACAGTTCTACACACAGGTCTCAGATCTCATCTAGTTTCTGAGCCCAGCTACATCCACTCAGTATGTTGGGATCTGCTTGCCATAAAAGGCCTCTGTGGTCTAAACTGACCCTACCATTTCCCTTTGGCTTCTGTTAGGTTGAGCCATGTGCCCCTGAGAGAGCAGTGTGCAAAGCTGTGAGAGAGAAGCCTATTCAGTGGAAGCCCCAGTGGTTTGGAAAAGCCAGGAATGAGGATCATCTAAGGGATACTGCAAGGAGGGAGCAAAGCAGGCCTGAGAAAGAAGCCATGGGGGCTACAACCACTAGAAGTGCCATACGGGTGGAGCCATGTAGGGCCTTTGGAGCTCACAACTCAGTGCAGACTACTTTGGATGTTCCAGTTGGAACTATGGGATTTGATGTTTGCCCTGCTGGATTTTGGACTTGTCTTGGTCCCAGTGTTTTGTATTCCCCTGTTGCTTGCAACTTTTGCATTGGTAATGTTTATCTTGTGCCTTTGAATGTTGGATGTGTTTAACTTTTCTTTTGTACAGGAGCTCACAGCTAAGAGTTTGCTTTAGATCTTGGAGGAGACTTGGGACTTGAGTTTTCAGCCATGCTGAAACTGTTGGGACTTTGGCAACTCTTAGAGATGAACTAAAATGTCTTTTGCATAAAAGGATGTGAATGAGACTTTGGAGGTCCAGGGGTGGAATGTTATGGTTTGTGTCTAGTTGTGCCCCCAAAGCCTCATGTAGTCATGGGGTAGGGACTTCTAGAGTTTGTGATTAACTCATGATCCACTGGGATTATGTGTGATCTAAGGCTGGGATTATGGGTTTTAGTACTGCTGGGATTATGGGTGTGAGTCTTCCCCTAGCCTGGGGCAGAGACCCTGAATGCAATATAAGAGACAGAGAGACAGACTTTCTTTAGTGATTGTTCTTTTTCATCATTGCTGCTGTTCGGCCACCATACACTGCTGCTCTCTGCCATGTGCCCCTCTGCCTTGGAGCCAGCTGAATATGGACTGAAACCTGAAGTAACTGTGAGTTAAATAAACCTTTCCATCCTTCATTTTGGGTATCGGATATTTGTCCCAGCAAGGAGAGAAGAGTAACTAATACAGCTTCTGTTTGCGTCCTCGTTTATAAGAGTAGCTCCATCACTGTTCATCAAACTAGAGTGGCGGAGCCTTCCTTCCCCAGCCCTGCCTTTATACACACTTGACCTTCCCTGGTACTCTGGACTCACAGGCTCTTTCTGTCTCTCCTCATTTGGATCAGACCCTGGCTTGTCATCATAACTCACAATTTACCTCCTTGGCTTTGCCCCATTTCATTTTCCACTGTACCATTGAAATAGCCTCCTAATTGTTTCTTAGAATTGTTGCAACATACAGGCTGGCACTGGGATCGTGGTGCCCACACTGTCCTGCTATAGGGTGTCTAATGCTTCCCCAGACAATCTTCACTCAGGTATTCTAAAAAAGTGGCTGTGAGAAAGGAGTGGCTTTGGTGCCATGCAGACCAGGGGGAGCCTTGGTACCAGCATTCATTGACTGTGCAGCATTTGCAGAGCTTGCCACTCTAATCCTGGTAGTTCAAATATGGATAATCCTTGCATCTATGTCAGGACATTGCTAGAAAAATGACAGATGTAAAACACGCGAAGCAGCACTGAGTCAGGGAGCTGCCATTACTAGCTGGGAGCACTTCTGTTTTCTTATCAACTTGCTAGATAGCTGATGCTCGGTGCCCTGCACTCACCCATGTTCCTCGCAAGCAATCCTCTTCACTTGCCTCTTGCATGTTGGCTCTGAAGTTCATCCTGCTGTTTAAGGGCCGCCAACCAGGACAGCCCAGAAGAAGCTGGGCACCAGTCCCTGCACCAAGCACAGCTGGTCTGTGACCCACATCACGCTCTCCCAGCTGCAGAGGCCAACTTCTTCTTCGGCCCTGGCTGGTGCTGATCCTCACGTTAGCTCAGGAGTTCTTCCCTGTGTCCCAGCCAGCTGGGCTGCCCTATGCACATTGCTTATGCTTGCCAGTCCCTATAATTTCCCTGGTTTCCTGGAGATTTCCCTGTCCCCCAAATTGTCTACCAAATTAAAGACACTGCCACCTGCCAGATTCTGATTGTGAGGGAGCACAGCACAGTGCCTACAGCCATGGTGGCTGGGATCCAATGTGACCAGAGACAACTTATTTAGCCTCTTCATCAAGGATGATCACATTATCTTACCCTGTACTACCCTATCTTACTGCCTGCTAAATGCACAATGAGTTTATTTAGGACTGTGATCCCAAGTAGAAGGAGCTTACACAGGGGAGTCTAGGATGTGATGGCACCTACATGTGGTCAGAGCACTCCAGAGGCTGAGGCATTAGGAACACAAGTCTGAGTTCAGCCCAGCCAACTTAATGGTGCAAAAGACCCTGTCTCGAAACTAGAAATGAATGAATGAATGAATGAATGAATGAATAAATAAATAAATGAAATAAAAAGGGCTAGAGATATAGGTCAGTGTGAAGGCCCCAGGTTCAATCCCCAGTACTGAAGAAAAAAAGACGGAATGAAACTGGGTACAGGGATCTAACAATACAGGTAGGAATTACAAAGCAGGATAATGCACAAGAGACTGGTGCTCCATCCCATCAGGGTTTCAAAGGAGCATCATGAAATTCAATCATAACTGATGGTTCAGGGGGAGGAAAGGACAAGTATATGTGCAGTAGCTCCTGCCGCCCAGTGGTTAGGGCTGATTCCCACCAGATGGAAATGCTGGCGTTGGCACGTCGTACTGGGTAATGCCATACTGCGAGCCAAAGGAGCTCTGCAGCTGCAAATATGGGGTGCAAGCAAGGCTGAGGGAAGATGCTGCCAGGCTGGTCCCAGGCCAGGAAAAGCTGCTGGAAGTGTCCACGGGAAGAGGTGGAGTCCAGGGCTCTCAGTACACACCTTTGTCTTACAGACAGCTTTCCATGCATAATGGAGATGAAAGGTAAAGTTCAATAAGGAGTGCAATAAATACTCCCTCATATTGACATCCCTCAGGACCTCCTGCGCTTCTCAGGCTAGAATGAGAAAAGTCTCTGACCATGGCCTCCAAGTCTCAATATGATCCGGACCCAAACTCTTTTGCAAACTTCTTTTCCTTCACTCTCTCCCACCACATTCCTGTGTAATTATGGCCTGCCAGTTGGGACACATGACACTTTCCATACTTGGAAACTAAAAGCACTCTATCTTATCTATTCTCAGCTTGCTCTGACCTCAGCATCTTTGCACTTTCTGTTGCCTGTTAGGAGAATTTTGTTTCCTCTGATATTTATGTTGCTTTCCCCTCCCTTTATTAAAGGCCTGATCTAGAATGGTACCTTAGGACTGTGTTTACACTCTTTTCCTACCAGGCCTCTGGTACCACTCATCATTCCTGACATTATGTAACCTGTACCTGATTTGCTCATGCTTTGTGTCTGTGCTGGTTGCCTTTTCATTGCTGAGACAAAATGGCTGACATGTACCTGAAAAGCGAGGTTAGTTTTGGCTCACTGTTTCAGGGGATCCAGTTCATGGTTAGCAGGCTCCAGGAAACATTGTGGGGGAGGGACCTGGTAGAGGAAAACTTCCCCTTGCATAGCAGCCAGAAAGAAGATAGTGGGGAAGTGTCCAAGAAGAGACAAGGCCTTCCAAGGTGTGACCCTAGGGCCCACTTCCTCCAAAGAGACTCTGCCTCTTACTGGCTCACTCAGCTGTGGCCTCATCAGTGGACTAATCTGTGAATGAAACTAGGATCTTCAGAGCCAGTCACTATCTAAGTGTCCCTTAATCTAACTCAGTTGACCATCAGTTTGTCACAATATCCTTTTCTAGAATATAAATTCTACTAAGGAAAGGATTTTGCATAGATTGCTCACTGCTGTCTTTACAAGTGTACTATGCATAGAATAAGCACTTCCTTGGCAAGTGCAAGGGCCTGAGTTCAATTCCCGGTTCTGCAAACAAACAAACAAACAAAAAACACAAAAAGCAAGTGTACTATGCATGTGCAGAGCACTATGGGGCTCACAGGAGGCATCCATTAAGTATCTGTAACATGAGGGCATGCAGGGTGAGAGCGATCATTGCCATAGTCCCCTTTGAATAGGGGCAAATGGACAGATTTCTGTGATTTTTTGTCCTGCAGGAGCAGGGTCCCAGAGCACCTCCTCCCCTATTCTCTAGATCCTGCCCCAACAGAATCATTCTGTGCCCACCTGTGTGCCCCTGAAGACCCAAAATGCCTTTCAGTAACTTGGGTTGAATTATAACAAGGGCAGCAGATAGAAGCCGCTTGCCATCTTGCTGTGTCATGCACATAAGTTTTACTTCGGAGACAAGGTTAATTTGAAACACTGCAGCCCTTCATGCTGCTGGGCAAAAGTGGCTATTATTCAATTTGTATTTGAAAATATGTAATAATCTAAGCAGAACCAAATGGAGCTCTAGGCATACTGAAGCACAGAGAATCCCACGCTTGGGCTCTGGTGTGTGCAAGTGTGTGCACACAGCAAAACACATTAACACCCCTCAGCTTTCCTGAACCCTGACTGCTGCTCTTCCCACATTGCATTTCCCCAGGCTCTTTATTACCTGTCAGAGTACAACGTAAGCAAACATTCCATGACATGTTTTTCTTGAAAATAAAAGGTTGAGTGACATAATCAAGATTCATGGAGTATTCTGGTTCTCAGAAACTTTATGCAAACTCCTAGACCTAGAGCAGCATGTATCCCAGAACCCATGTGCTCCTCTGGCTCAGCAGGCTTTGGTTCCATCCCTTTGGCCAGTTTGCCCTGAGATCTACTTATTCTGAGTCAGAATATGCAGATCCTTCAGGACACTTCTGTCTTATGACTGATGGTTGTTATAATTTCCTATACTTCTGTATTCTATTTGCTCCCATCTAAATTTCCATAGGAGGCTTCTCTCCTTGTGTAGGTTGAAAGCTGGAGGGACAAGGAAAAATAGCAGTGCCAATGATTGGTAGAGGAGACAGGCATGATACCTTTGTCATTCAAGGGTTGACATTGGAAACATGCTTAAAATGGAAACACTGATTTGTCAGGAATGGGGCATTACCCACTAAATACATCAGTCATTTCTATATCAGCTGGGAATTTCTTGAATGTCAAAAGTTTGTTCTCCTTGTGATCAATCAGTTTCTGTATCCCAGGACTTGTCTACTCTTTTTCTTTATGATGTCAACTTTTTAAAATGCTTTTGGAAAATATGACATTTTGGTAAGCAGTATTAGTTTTAATATGGTTTTTATTTTGAGTTTATACAAATACAAATTTTAGAAAACCAGAAGGCACAGAATAGCTAAAGAAGGAAGTCAATAAATGAAAAACAAAACAAGAACTACTTAGACAGCATTGCTATTTCCACACCCTTGGAATTTTCTTCCTTTATTTTATCAATTCCTTTTGTTTTTCCTCCCTTTCTTTTTTTTTTCTTCCTTTCTACCTACCTTTCTTCCACCCTTCCCTTTTTATTTCCTATCACCTTTCTATTCATACAGTGTTGAAATAAAATAATGAATTACATTTATGTAAACCTGCAGATATAAAGCAAGTTTATATAATAATATTTTCTCAAGCCATTAAAAACCCTTCAGAAATGTTATTAAGGTCTGAATAATATTCCATCATAAGGATATCCCATAATGTATTTATAAGATTGAGTATTGAGATTATTTCCAATTTACTTTTCTTATGGAAAGGTCAGTTTCCCCGGGGCTGTCTGTGCACACTGAGCCAGGCGGCAGCTCGCAGCCCTGTGCCCACGGTGTGCAGTTATGCATATGTGATCAGAGGGTGCAAATGGAAAGTAGAGCCACTGCCTCCGGGGAATTTCCATCCAGTTCACCATACAGATTGAAATGAAGTCACAACATTTCTAAACTAACATATCACAAAGTGAGAATTACTGCGCAACTGAGCTGAGCTCCACAGCTGGCACGTAAGGAAGGACCCAGATCAAACTCTGGTTAAACCTCGGGTGCCCACCAGGGATCTGAGGCTTTCAGTTTATCCCACAAAGACCCAAATCTAGGCACAAGCTGAAGGATGTTACTGCCCTTGTAGATGTGCAGAGAAACGTGTCATTCTAAGCTAGCTTTTGCAGGGTAGTCAGAATCATGCGTGCACAGAGAGGAAGGGAGGGAATCTGTTAACTCATGGGAATAATACTTGAAAGTGCTTGAAGGCAAAGCACAGGCAGCCTTGAGAAGCTGGTTAGGTTGGCTGACAGAAGGAGAGCTGTGGTGGGCTGGAGATGGGGCTGGTGGGATGTAAACATCACCTTTGGAAGATTATTCCCATAGCATTGCTGGATGTAGTGGGAGTCGGCAGACCCTGGGGATGGGGATGTCTGTGTGGAAGATGTTGAATTAAATCAGGCATGAGCTGACAAGGGCTGGATGTAGGATGGTGGCAGTGGGACTGGAATAGAAATTGAAGGCAAGAGAAACACTTTAGCAGAAGAGAAGGCTCTGTGTGCAAAGGACAGATTAGGTAATGGGAAGTGAAAGAAAGAAAACTTAAAACTGGTTCCTTCAGCATGAGCCTGGGGGAGGGTGGCTGGAGGCTGTGGGAGGACTCCTTGTGTGGCCTCTCCTGGTTACAGCCTGGGCTTTCCTATGTCTCCCAGGGCCAGAGCCCAGAAAAAGAGGAGATGAGATGTTGTGTAAGCCAATGCCACGGGAAGGTAAAAGGGATTCTTGCAAGGCCACCAGGCATTCCGAATCCTCAGGCACACATTATTACTCTTACCTGCCTATCCATTCTTCTTAGGACATACAGTTGAAGCTCAGTATTTTTGTTGAGTCTGATGATTGCTCATGATATCGACCTTAAATTATTTGAGGCTGTTGAGTCCTGGGCTTGATTCTGATTCTTCCCATGGCTAGAGCAGCAGGCTGAGGTGGATCCGATGTGACCACAGGAAGGAGCCTCCAAGCTGAACTGCCCAAAGCCTGCTACCACTGCTGTTGCTGAAAGTGATCATGAAGATGCTAGCTTTGCTCTTTCCAACTTACAAAAGGACTTTTATCTTCAGGGAAAATATTACACCCTCCAATTCACTGAAATGAGTTAGTGGTTCAGAAGAGGTACATATTGTCTGAGGTCGCACAGTTGATAAGGATTGGAGATAGAATTCAAGTAGTCCAATAACCAGATGCGATGGGGGTTTAAAACTACATCACATCACAACTTTTAAAGTTGGCTGAGTCTATCCAGAGAGCACTGGAGACCTGGAGTTGGCGATGCCAACTTCACTGAACCAGGGTGACTAGATCTTCTTGCCTCAGTGCTCTTTGCTCTCCCATCATATGTCCAAGGTATATGAAAACAGTCTGAAGGCTTTCCAGCCTTTTCTCTAGCAGAAAGCAGACATTTATCTCCAGATCTAAATGGCTTAAGGTTTTTATTATGGCATTCCTTTTGTCCCATTGATTGTCCTAGCTAATTGCTTTAGGACATCTTGGCAGAGTCCTGCATTGTCACCATTCATAGTATTTAACCAGACTCCTCTCTGATATGCAAAGTTGTGATGTTCAAAGCACAGTGTCTAGATTAAGAATGGATTCATGCAATGCCAAAGTAGGAGATGTGCTGTGAGAGAGGTCCCACACCAGTAGCGTCCCCTCAGGTTTCCATTATTAATGAAATGTGTGTTGTCATGGTGATAGGACAGCAAGTAGAGCTAGAAGAAGACTTGAGAAAATGGGAGTTATAAGATCACTGTGACAGCGTGTGACCTTGTGATGAACTGGGGACACCGCACTGCTCTCACATGGTCTGTGCCAGACATCATGAGGCCAGTGTGGTGGCTTACTGCAGTGGTGGTGAGCCTACGGCAGCATGCACAGTTGTCTGTTGCTTAGCACTGAAAGCTCTATAGGGTTTGCCACACCGGTGTCGTGTTATTTGAACTACATAGGTCTTTGCTTCTTTCCAACCTGGACCTAGAGACCACAGGAAAGGCAAGCAATGAGGATGCTAAAGGCCAAAATGTTCCATTTCCTTTTAAACTCAAATAAGAAGCCCATTGAAATCCTACATCTGTGTTCATACACCTTTTGTTTGTGAACTTTTATATGATATACTTCCATATTTCCTTCACTCCCCTACATAGAGAAATAAGAAAAATACAGACATATGAAATATGTACAAGCACAGCTCACAAGGTTCCGTTGGGCTGACAGTCACATATCCCGATTTCCCCCAGATAGACTTAGTTTGTTCTGTCTTGGTGTAATTGGGAACAGTGGTCAGGTACTCAAGCATGCCTAGGTGTGGATGATGGGGGTTATTTTTGACAGAGTTGTAGCTGTGATAGTGAGATGTTTTGTAGAAGGCTTGGAGTATTGGTAAGAAAAGGGCACAGTGGCTAGTCACTCCACATACTGACCTTGACCTTTCTTTTTTGTGCAGGGTCTCACTATGCAGCTCGGGCTTGTAGCGACCCTCCTGATTTGTGCCTCCCTAGTGCTGGGATTACGGGTGTGGGCCACCACACTCAGACTCCATCACCAGCTCAGCAAGTCCAGGGGAGGGACTGACATGGCATGCGGAACCTGGGATTGAACCCTGGTCCCTGCCCTTATCTAAGCAAGCGCTTAGTCTGCTGAACTATATCCCTGGCTCTGATCATTCTTCTTGACTAAAGGAAGACAAGTTGGTAAGAGAAGACCACCTGAAGGTTCCATCTTTATTTGGCTCCAGCAACCCAAGACACCAAAGCCATCTGAAGGACTAAGCACAATTTCACATCATGGGAATTCTTCCAAAGGGGGAGAGTAGTGGGAGAGAAGGAACAAGAAAGGCATTGGCAATGTGTGATGGTTAGGGCACTTGGAAGAAGAGGGGTCTAGCCTGTGCCTGTAACAGTCTAGACACATAGGAAGGATCAGGGATGGACTTTAGACGTGTATACTACCACAGGAGTGGTGTTATCTTTGAATGGAAGGTCAGTGCTGGCAATTTCCTTCAGTGCTCAGTGGGGAATACATTGAAGTATTTAAGGAGTGAAGGAATGAGAGCTGCATCTTTGGAGGTTAATCACTGGACAAAGTCCTAGATAATAACTAGTTGACTATTGAAATTTCCTCCTGACTAAAGGGATAATGAGATCAAGCAGTAGCCTTTTCTTTAAAAAATGTATCCTTAAATAGAAAATTAAGAACTGTGAAGGGCTGAAGATACAACTCAGTGGTAAAGTGTTTGCCTATCTCTGCCTAATGATCCTAGATTCTGTCCGAAGCAAAAACAAACAGAAAAGAATGGACAAATTGAGCAGTTTGTCCAGCACTTTAGAAACGAAGTTAATTGAAAATGAATAGGGAAAAAGGCAAAACCATTTAATCATAAATTAACAGTAAATTCATACTTGTATTTAAGAACTATTTCTTCTTCAACAAAAGTAATTTTTTAATCTTTTGAAATTCCCAAGTAAGAAGTAAAAAGTGTACTCCACAAAAGTTGCCATGAGAAGAGAGATATAAAATCAGTGTTAAAGGCATTTTAAGATCTGTAGCCAAATTATGCCTATCTAGGGTAATAAATTTTAAGTTCTTAATGAAATTAATGATTTGCTGGAGATAATATGAACACTAAATTTACTTTAAAAAGAAAGAAAAGCTAATAACCCACTTGAATAATTATGTTCCCTTCTGAATCAGTTTAGAATACTTGGTAGTTGTCTTCTGTCAATTGTTTTAACAAAAACGGTTTCCAAAATGTGTAATTGATCATTTTTTCCAGAAAAAAAGAAAGAAAAGCAATGTGCTGGTTCCTATTAAGAGGCAAGTATTTCCATGATACTAAAACTTGACACCAAGCCACCCCCACAGAACACAACAGAGCAGAGCAGAACAATTGGAGTAATAAATATTGATGTAGAAGTCCCAAACAAAAGATCAGCAAATCACATTCATAAGAATATTAAAAGAACCATGGTATCACACAACAAAGTACAGTTTATCCCAAGATTGTGGCACAATAAATGTGACAAGTAAGGGGCTTAGGCCTTACGAGAACTCATTTGAATTCATAAGAAAGGCCTGAAAATCCCAATAGAAAAATGGGCAGGATATGAATGGACAATTCACATAAAAATAAAAATGGCTAATAAGCATATGAAAAAGTATTAACCCTGTTAGTTATCAAAGGCATGCAAATGAAGCATCATTTTTTTTTGTAAATCAAATTAGCAAAGCTTAAAAGCAAATAATAGTAACACGAATGCCAATAAACATATGAAAATATGCTCAACCTCATTAATGCAGGAAAATGCAAATTGATACTACAATGAACTGCCACTTTACACCCACTAGCTTGGCAAAAATGGAAAACTCGGGTGATCTGAAGTGTTTGCGAGGATGTGCAGCAATTAGGGCTTCGTCATTGTGATAGGGCTGACAGCCTGAAAACAATTCAATATTAGCTAGAAAGACCAGCGATATGCACACATCTTTTAAAAAATGTTTACATTTGATATGTATTTAGTGTAAGTTTGCAAAGTACCTAGCAAATGTGTTCACTGGGGGGACGTGCATATCTTTTTACAAAATAATTCTACACTATGAAATGTATCTTTGAAGAGTTGTGGTTGTTAAATGTTTTCATTTTCACAACCTCTCCAAAATTCTGAATAATGATAACATGGCATGCTCGAAAATTGTTATCCAGCTTTTCATTGGAGGTTTTAATGTAACGGTGAATGTGATTTCACACTTATCTACTTTAGAAAGAAACACGCGATCAAGCTCTTCTTTAATGAATTAAGATTCTAATCACTAGTTCCTTTCACCGTATTTTTACTCCATAATCTCTTACAAAATTTTAGCCAAACTGAATGCAATTTTGTCTTCTAGTGTCTTTCTCACTTCCCCATGCTTCTTTAGAATAAAATTATGTGTGCCAGTTGAGTTTCTTAAAGGTTTTTTTTTTTTTTTTTTTTTTGGTATGACCATTGGGTTCTAAGTGTCAAACCTTCTTTCTTTATTTTGGATGGAATTATAATTACAGCTTTTATTAATATACAATTATATGTCTCATTAAAGTAGATAGACAGTTCTTCTCAATCAGTTCCATATCTATGAAGAAGTGTTATTTTCAACTGAAGTAAGACAGAATTATTTACAATAGAACACAGCATTATATTCCTGTTTATTGTTCTTCTGATGTAAGTGCTAAAAGTCCTTATTCTTGTTAGTAAATAGAAGAATGGAGGAGTTTCCTTTTTTTAACAGCATTCCTCAGTCTTTGAATTCTTCCCCAGCAATATGCTAAGAGTCACCTAGTGATTTATGATTGATGGTTTTATCATCAGAAATTATTTTTAATAATCTAGCAGCTGAAGACCAGGTTTTGTGGAAAACAAATAACTGAAGCGCATCTGACTTGCAAAATGATTTGTTATTCACTCATTAAAGTCACTTCCTTTCTTAACTTCACCATAAAATTTTCAAGTGTCCCTTTATCATCCTGGAGTTTTTTATATTCCAGCTTAATACACCACACGAGGAATTCAGATGAGTTAGAGGGGCGTTTTCCTCATGTAAAGCGGGAGAACAGCTATTAAGGTATCAGAGGTGGGAAAGGAGTGGTTTTTGGAGAATGTGTGGACAGCAATGCACAGTTCGTAAGCCTGTGCCTGGCCCCTGCACACTCCCTGGAAACCTTCAAGAGCCTGGGCTGCCCAGAGCCACACACACTCTGGGTTGTAAGTCATTTCCAAGGAGAAATCCTCACTTGAGGATACCAGGAGCACAAGGAAACTACTTCACAGACCCAAACTAGAAGCAAAATTTCACTGATGGAACAGAGGATAAGCATGACACTCGAAACTAGTGAAATACTATGGCAGTGAATAAGGCAGATTTTAAGAAAAAGCAAGTAGCTGAAAAAAATATACAGGATGGCAATGTATTTGCAAACTTCTATGGCAAGATAGCATTTACAACTAGGAGGTGGAGAGACCATGCCTTGGACTGGAGTTGCTTTTGCACCCTGCAAGGCAGTCTTCAAAATGCTTCTCTTTGCTTTAAAACATGCATAAATTATTTTAAAATTATATGCATATTTGATATCTGCAAGCATAACATATTTCTTTGTATAGATGAAATCATTTAAAATTTTAAATAGACAAAAATGCATACAGTATTCCACAATGGAGATGATTTTTGTAAGACTTTTTTCTTTGCACTGCTTCTGGGAATAGATCCGGGTGTTATTTCCAGAAAGTAATTGAGAGCTATTTATAAAGAGTCTTAAAATGTTCATAGTTTGTGATTCTATAGCAGCATTTCTAGGATTATGTCTTTAAAATTATTAGAATGTTATCAAAGATTATTATTGAACAATATTTACCACAGTATTATTTGTAATGGAGAATAGCTGGAAATACTATACATAAGCAATAGCAAGAAATTGTTTAAATAATATTATGGCAAAAGCAATATGGTAGATCATTCAGCCATTAAATTGTATCTCAAAATAATATTTAAGTAGCCAAAAATCCTTGTCATTTATTAAGGAAAGGAGACCAGAAAGCTGTTACATAATCAGGATTCCAGTTACTGTTACATTTGCGTGCCTGTCGCAGACACCCAAACACGCTGACACACGATGCACAGCGCAGAGCAAGAAACTACTTTTCCTCAGATCACCAAGTCCACACCATGTGCCCTGCCCTAGCTGAGAAGAAATCCAGTCTCAGTGTCGCCTCCTGAGCCTCTCTCCTGTGCAGACTCCCCCACTGCCCCCCTGACTTTCCTTATGCAAGGCCACCACAGTGCAGGTAGCGTATGGGAGGTGGGGGATCAACACCATGTAAAACTACATCTTCTTCAGGATATTATTAATAATGCCTCTTCTCTTTAATTACAATGGCTTTCTCTGCTTACTATTATCTGAAGATTTCCCCATGTCCTGGTCCCTATCTCTACACCCCTCCACCTCCTGTGAAGTTGCTTTCATTTTTTCTTTTTTTTTTAATTTTTAGTCCTACCGTCCCGTCCACTACTCTTAGCGACAGCCTCACTGTACACACCACATGATATATTCAGGGATGCTAGTGGTCACAGATTCCCTTCCTTTTATCTGCACCAATATTTTTCATTTCTTAGTTTCCAAGTACTTAGCACAGGACAGGAAAATCAAGTGGTATCACTCTGCTTCTGGCTAATTATGGATTGGTTAAATCAATGAGAGGTTAAACTCAGCCATCTGGCATCTTTTATTTAGACCTCAAACTTAGATATTCTTAAGCATCCCCTTACCCTTCTCCCATCTCAAGGGGAACCATCTTTTCACTGAGTGTCTGGTCAGAGTGAGTTCCAGTGCTGGGAAGGGAAACTAGAAAGGCCAGAGAGTTAGACCCTTTGATGTGTTTGCTACATAGAGAACTAAAGAAAAATGCAAATGCTCCCTTCAACTAAGAGGAGCTTATCAATATTAAGAAGTACACAGAAAAGAAGAAAGGGAGAAGAAAAATATATAACACTTAACAAGAGGATAATTTAGCTTGTTGGCAAGCACTTAGGTGCCTGCTTCATAAAAAATTACTCACACAGTTGCATAGCAGGTTTTTCTGGGTTTTTGTGTGTGAATCATGGCATTGATTTCATGCAAATAACCACATTTGGTGGGTGTTAGACAGTTGAAGGATAAGGTGGTGAGGGAGGGGTAGCTGAGAGAAAAAAATCAAAGAGGGTAAAGAGATGCTTGTTGCTCTTCCAACCCACTCTACAGAGCCCAGCAGCTGGACTGGATGCACATTGCTAATTAAAAGATAGATGCAGCCTCCTCTGCCTCTTTTCTCAAGGGTTTGCTCACGAAAGACACTTGCCAGAGAGAATCCTTTATTCTCCTGTTTTGGTTGGGATTGAATTATTGGAAGGGAGAAGAAAGGAAGATTGTGGATATACCTTAGGGATAAAAATAAACTAGGTTTTCATTGAAAACCCAACCTTTGTCTCCAGCCACAGTACAATATGATAGGGACTATGTTTTGACTGAAAAAAAAAAGATCCATTAAGTTCCTTTGCCAGTTGGCTTGTTATGATGAATTTCTGGAAGTATTGAAGTTAAAATTATTTTCAATGCAGAATTGGTTTACTTAGTTTTTCCTCTATTAATGAGCATGAGAGACCAGGGGAGTTCACATTGGGAAGATGATGTGACAATGACAAAACAATTCAAAATGTGTATTGAGTGCTGTTTGCTCAGCCCTATCCTTAGAAGGCTACATATATTTATCCCTTCATCACCTTGCCAGCTCTGTGAAGTAGGCAGGAAACACGATAGCTGCAGAACTCATATTGGATCACATATTTCCACTGGGTCCAGAAAGGGCCTATGGGCTCATCATGGGAAAGATGGCAGGGGAGAGGGATCAGCTAAGGAGAACTGAGGGCTGGGGCTTGTGGGAGAGACTGAGCACAGGGTTTAACAGTGAATGCCTCCAAGGAAACCAGGTCTTAAGAAAAAAAGCCTCATATCTGGAAGGAACAGGCCAAGAGTTCCAGATCCCATCTGGGTGGTGGGCAACCTGGGATAGGCTGACAGAGCAGTGGTGGGGTCTGAGAGGCAGGGGTACATGTGCTGCACCACCCTGGTGAATCCAATTACATAAAAGTGCTATACACAACAGCCAACTGACGGAATGAAATGGTGCGATTTCTAGCTACATAGAAATGTATGATGACTGATTATTTTTATGTCTCTCATTGCACAAAGGCCATCAAAACATAAAAGGCATGCTTTCCTCAAGCCGAAATGTGGCAGGTGTGGAAAGGGCAACATCATTACTCAAAATAGAAAAGCAGTTCTTTATCCAACAACTGCTGCTATGTGGATGGAACCTCTTCTATTTTATTTTGGGGGTAGATTGAAGATGGTCAACTTCACAAGGGATAAATGCCTCTGATCTTACAGATATCTACCAATGACTTTTCTCCCATGGAGCACCTTGGAAATTATGTCTGTGAGTTTTCAGTCCTCAGTGTTAGAAAACAAGCTACGGCCAGAGCAAACATGGGCAGCTAGTTCAAATCTCATCACTTGGGCTGTTTGGCTAGAAAAGGAGGACATGGATTGCTGAAGTTGCTATAGAGTTCCTCTGGGCTTTAAACAAATTACTCTAATATGAGAAGTCGCCACTCAGCTTCTCAGTGTCATTAAGGAGCCCCATGTGAACAAAAGATATTAGTTTTCACTTAGCGAAGGCCACCAACAACTGAAGAAAGTAAAACCGAAGTATGGCTACTGGACCAACTTGGTGACCCAATTGGGAAGCCAGACATTTTTACCTCCTGCCAAACTCTCTCAAATTTATATAGTACAGAACAGAGCAAGACCAGGAGATCAATGAATTTGTTCATTCTATTAAAGAAGAACAGAAAAAGGCATAGTTTAGATTTCTTTCTCTCAAAACCAATTTCTCCCCCTCACAGGCATGGGAAATTACACAGCACTATCTTTTGTTCAGAAAGCTGGAAAGACTCCCAGCAGGGAAAGGTCAAGTTCTATGTAACGAAATTTGAACCAATAATCAGCATTTCACCTCAACAATGTCTGTTGTATTAAAAACTTAATAAATATTAATTACATGTTAAGGCTACTACTGTTTCATTTTATACATCTGACTCACCTTAATCTTTTTGAAGTCTGCACAAAAAGAACCATTTCCCTCTTATAAGGACTCCTGTAGCATGAATGGCTTTCCGTCTATTTTGTGTTTTCATTCTAGTTCTGAGGTTACAACTGAATTTGACTACATTTTTATATTGAATTGAATTGTTTCTCTTTACTGTGGAGGAAGAATAAAGGCAGATCTGATAGAGAAGCAGAGAATATGAAGAGAATGGAATTCTGCCCAGAGCCAATCTCCTTTCATTACACAAGAGCAGGTACAACCACATATTAAGCAACATTTCATCTCCAATTATTTACCCTACAGCTTACTTAGCCCCTTCCAGGGTACAGTCCTTATCTGATCGTGATAATTGAGGAATTACCTCTTGAAATGGGTAGTTGATGCTTTTACCTATTCACTACCTGTTCTCTTCTTTTCTTGTGGTGAAACCACAACTTACCTGAAGAAACCCCCTTCCTCAGTACTGGTTCTCGCCACATTGGTGGTGGCTTCAGAAACTAACCCAGGCCTGCCTGACCCATCAGAGCATCACAAGCCCTTGCCCTATTGGTGGACTCTGTGGGTGGAACCGGTCCTGGCCAGCACTATCTTCACTTTGTTGACCATGAGGAACACATAGCCAAAGTGTTTGAATAAAACTCATTTTCAAAACAGGGTAATACTTTCCCTTTCTTGTAGGATTGGAGCTAGAAAGCCAGGAGACTGGAGCTGGTGCTGGCAACTCCTTAAGTCCTAGCTGAGATTGAAAACTACATGACAGAGAGAAAGCTAGGCTAAGAGCAGTCACCTAGTTCTGATTGCCTGAGCTTATCCCAGGGCCTTCCTGATGTGGGAGTGAGATATTCTCTACCCAGTCAAGGTCAAAGTGAATTCATATCGCTGATACAAGGCATGCAACACTCTGCTCCTAAACGTGATGAACTCTTTCAACAAGCTTTCAATATTTTATACTTTTTATTTTCAAAATATTGCAGATTTGGGGTTGATCACAAGATCTGGTTTGCTGGATTATTTACTATGCATGGAAGGGAATAAGAAATGAGACAACTAGAATATATGTGGGAAAAATGTGTGTGTAAATGTATGAATGCCACAATAAGTGTACTGAGCAAAATCCAACTCAGAGAGCATTGGGGAAGATACTTTGGGTAGTGAGGCTTGAATCTGATCCCTAAACAAATACAAGATTTGGTTTGGTAATGAATAAGAGGGGACACTTGAGAATCCTAGTGGTGTGACAGGCATGGTCAAGAGAGAGATAAGACTGGAGAGATCTAAAAGGTAAGCAAGCGCTTACATTGGGAGGTGACCTGGCTGGTGATGAGGATTCTGGGGGCCCCTATGCAACAACAGGACACTGGAATATCACTTTGGTAAGCACTAGACACGGGAGTGGATGGAAGGAGACAACTGAGCAGAGGAAAGCAAAGAACCTGTTGTCCAAACCTCAGAAGGCATCAGCAAAGATGTACTAGTGAAGAACTGTAGCAAAGGTAAGAGTGAGTCTTTGGAGCAAGCCTGCAGTCCTGGGGTCCAGTGGGAGGTTGGGAGAGAAGACTGAGGTGGCTGTGTCAGGGTTTAATGAATTTCAGATGAAGGATAGGATGAAAGATTAGTTTGACAGGAAAACATTAGGTTTAACTCTAGACCGTAACTTTGAGACATGATATTTCAGTTCTGAAAACCTGTGTGTGGCTGGAAGTGTGGCAATAGACCACAGGCAAAAGCTAAACCCAGGCTCAGAGGAGCACTGTGCTGATGTCTACCTCAAGGTCCCCAGAAGTGAAGAATCTCAGAGGAAATGACTTTAGAAGGAAAGGAATCCAGTTTGGGTCTTACATCTCAGAAGGAGTATACAAGCGGGAATGAGAAGAAGGGGGCTAGAGAAGCCAGAAGTGCATCTCAGGAAGGAGGATTAGTATTTTTAAAGGCCTTCAGGTTTTGTCAAAACAGAGGCAAGCAAAGTGAAACATCCTGCACAGTTAAGGGATCTAACAGAGAGGTAGAGGCAAGTAAAACATGTGAGATGGGATTCACTGACTGTGGAAATGCTTTTGGGAAAACAGCCACAAATGTAGGCAGCAAAGGATTTGCATGGAAGAGAAAGAAAAGAAGAGAAACCAAACTCTGTTAGTACTTTAAATACATTGGTCTAGGAATATATTTCTACCAGTGAGTGCATATATATATATATATATATATATATATATATATATATATATATATATATATACTCTTCTTTTTTTGTGCCGTGTAGGTGTGCACACACAGACACAAGTGCACCAGCAGGGTGCTTGATGGTTCTTGTGGCGAGCTGAGGGGTAGCCATGCTATAAAATCAATCCAGATGGGACAGAATTACTCTGCATAAATGACAGCATGTGTGGCTTGTTGCCATTGGCAGCACAATGTGTGTTGCAAACCAAATCAAATCCTTGCTTCAGTTTTCTTATCTCTGATCTCACAAGCGACACACTGAGAAACCCACAAATCCCACTCAAATCCATTTCGAGACTGCACTGAGGCTTCGACGCAGAAGTACGATTGTCTGGGTTTGGCCCCTCCAAGCCAGCACTGTAGGCTCTGAAGAGGGCAGTGGAACACACAGACACTAATTGCATGTGTTAGTGGAGAGATGACTTCACGATTTTCAGATAAAAACATCTAGACACATTCACTGCCTACTCACACGCAGAGTGGAGCTTAATAAGATCCAGACGGATCTGACTTTAAAAATGTATCTGTGCTTTAAAAATCCACACTGGCTTTGGTTCAACCCTTCAAATAGTAAGTAATGCCATTCTATGTGCATCTGTTTTGTGCCCTGAAATAGAGTCCACAGTCTTCTGCAATCAAGGGTCTGTAAAGCACCAGCCATGAGATACTGTTTCTTACACCTTGCAGAAAGTGATCCAGTAAGAAACTCATTGAGCTTCCTTGCTCCCTCAGCATGGCCTGTCCCAGTGGCCCTGCACCCTCAATGCAGATTAGAGCATTCTTTTTCCCTATGTTTAGGTCATTCCCTGTGCCAGAACTGTAGTGGATATGATGCTGAGCCCCAGGAATGTGCTAAGAGGACTTTTGGATCACAGCCCATGTTTTAAAGAAAGTATTATAATGCCTTGTGTGCCCTCTCCTGCTGAATCCCAGTGAAATAAAGGTGGGCCTTGAGAATTGAGCCAGGAGAAGAAAAATGGAGAAAGAAGTGAGGAGAGAGGGAGGGAGAGAGGGAGAGGGAGGGAGGGAGGCAGAAAGAGAGAGAGAGAGAGAGA
>PVKA01007488.1:0-77571 GCA_004027165.1 Ctenomys sociabilis | reverse complement strand
CTCACTGTGTAGATCAGACTTGCAGTGATCTGCTTGTTCACAGCTTTCCAAGCACTGGGATTACAGGCACACACCATCACACCCAGGCTCAAGCAGCCTCAGCATGCCCCAGGGGTGGGGCCGTCACAGAGGGCTCTGGGATAGAACTCCCAGGCCCCGCATCTGCCTAAGCAGGTTCTTTAATCTGCTGAGCTACTTGGCTGTCCCTCTCTTCTTTTCTGTACTCATTTCATAATTTCTCAAGTTGGATATCCCTGTCATGTATCTTCAAGTTCACTAATTTTTATTCTTTTTGAACTCTGCTGTTTTACCTAATGCACTCACTCTTCATTTTAGTTTACTATATTTTTGAATGCTGGAATTTCTCTTTAGTGCTTTTTTGTAATTCATATATTTATTTAATATATTTGAAATAATTTCATAACTTCATATATTTCTTTAAGCATGATTTCCTTTAGCATTCTCATTTAATTTCTTCAGTGTTGAGCATGGTCACACATGCCTGTAAGCCCAGTACATGGAGGCAAGAGGATTCTCATGAATTCAAGAGAATTCAGTGCCAGCCTGGACTACATAGTAAAAGTCTTCCCAAAAATAATAATAATGATGATGATAATAGCTGGACTTGGTGGCACAGGCCTGTAATCACAGCATTGGGATCAAACAAACTTGGAGACTGAGGCAGGAGGATCATTGCAAGTTCAAAACTAACCTGGGCTACAAAGTGAGTTCAAGGCCACCTGAACTTAGAACCTGTCTCAAAATGGGCAAATTAAGGGTCTGCCAGATAGCTCAGCAGACTAAGGTGCCTACTTAGGCAGAGTGTATAGACTAGGGTTCAGTCCCCAATGTGCCATGCCGTCCCCACCCCTGGGGCACAATGAGACTGGACATGGTGGTGTGCATGTGTAATCACAGCATTTGGGAGGCTGAAACAGCAGGAGGATCTCTGAAAGCCCAATCTGTATAGTGAGACCCTGTAAACCATGTACCAAATACATAAAAAAGACACAAATTAATTAACTAATTAATTGATTAATTAATTATTTCAGTCTCCCATAAGTCAACTCCTGGCTTCATAGTCAATGTCAACCACTTTATTTCCTGCTTTATGGGCCATACTTTACTATTTCCTTACATGTTTTATAATCTTGCATTGAATACTGCCAATGATATAATTTGTTATTATGAGAATCTACCCCCCATAGCTTGACATTGCTTCCCTTGTGCTTGTTGCTATTTTTTAGTGACTTTTCTGAACTTACTCTGTGGAGTCAATGTTCTTTGTCATAGGTAGCACCGAAAGCTCTGATAAATTATCTTAGTGTTTTGGGAATAATTGGACAGAGACTTACTTCCTGGGATGTCAACAACCAATGAGCCTCTCAGTCTTTGCCAATCCTCTCAATACACAGGTAGAACAAGCCCTTAACAAATAGGCAGGCAACTTACATTTTCTTCTTGTGTGGATCTTCAAGATCAAGTTATGAAACCCTGGCACCTAGATCTACATGCTAGGTAATCATGTGCTTTGAAAAACTGCCATTGTGGTTGGATTGTTTTCTTTTTGTTTTTCAATAAACATCCTCAGGGGAGTAGCTGTTCACATTAAATGAGTTCTATGTCTGGTGAATCTCAGATTTTACTGAGATTTTTCAGGAAACTATCACCAGCTCAAAGGATAACAGTCTTTTAGGAATAATTCTTTGGAAGAACTCTGGTAGATGGCTGGATGCACACTATTGGTTTCCAGGCTATTACGGAGTCAGCTGAGAAGAGGAAGGTAGGAATATAACAAGTTATAGTGTCATGAACTTTGCTCCTCTTCAATAGACATTCCACACTCTGCTGCAGGCTGTCCCTTTGCAGAATTAATTCCTAGAACTTTTGCCAATTTTCTTGTGCTTTTTTTGTACATAGAGATTTTCAGAGGTCCACCCTGTCATTGTTACTGACATCATTGTAACTATTGAGAAATATTCATTAAAAAGGAAATGGTTTGCATTTTTTTCACCTTGCTCTTAGTTAAGTTATTCAAATTGCACCTGTGCTTAAGTGGGTTGACACTGCTTTTATCTAACATTCAGAAAACTAAATACAACACTTATCTTAAATTATACTATTAATCCGTGACCTAGGTAAATATAATACATGCTTTCCCCAGTAAAGACTTAAGATAAAAAATTCACAGAAAATGTAAGGGATATTCTGTGCCTTTGACCTTGTTCTTTAAGAATTTGAGCCCTCTCCAAAGGTGTGTTTGCCTTCTCCATGAGGCCCCAGGAGATGTCTATATGGATTCCTGCAGTCATTCTGAAACCTTGAAAAGCAGCTGCAATGTCCAAATTAGCTGCCACCTTCACTGTTTCTTAGTTCCCAGCAGAGACTGAATCTAACTTCTGCATCTACTATGCCCTGGGCACCCTGTAGCCAGGTGGGACTCCATTTACATTACTTAACCAGTTTCAACACGAGTGATAAACACCTTGCGAGGCAAATGTCTCAAGATACACAGGCACGGATATTTTTAATATAATTAATTTATTCGGTGTATATATTTTGTAATTTTACTGGGCACGAGTCAGCCTTTCATGGCTAGGTTCAAAGACACAATATACTATGTAAAGGAGGAAACATTCACTTTTGGCTCATAGGTACCCAGGTCTCAGTCCACATTTAGCTGTATCCAAGGCAGAAGCATTATGGTGCAATGGCACGGGGGAGAAAGCTGTTCACTTTCCTGGCAGTCAGGAGGCAGAGCACAAAGAGCGTGCTTGGGGGTGATGTACATTCCGATGGGCACCTACCACTGTCGCTGACCCACCTCAGGCACCAGGACAGCATCTCCTAAACTCTGAGGAGCATGGCTCACCCTGATCCAGCCTCCTCTCCCACAGCATCTTCCTCTGGTGAAGAGGACCAACACTGGCTTTTACATCACGCATATGCAGATAGCAGAACAGTGCCTTTCACCCCGTGCTGCCTTTCACGGTCACTCTCCTCTACTTCTATAACACAGCACCAGTTTCATTGAATTTTAATTCTACATTTTGCTAGGGCTACTTCATCATACAAAATTCTCTACATATTACAGAAAACTTTCATTCACTTTGGTGCCACTGGACTTTTAAAAATTAAAGCATTATAGTTCTTCATGCCTGTGGCATGTTTAGACATATTATGCTATAGACGTGTGATATTTGGTAGTGTGTACTATGGCACATGTTGGGCCTTTATAAAGTGAGACAAAACATACAGTGGGCAGCATGAGTAGTTTTTATTTAAAAACCTCAAAGTATTGACAGTTGAGTAATTACTTTCTTACTTCCTGTCTCTGCCACTCTGAAATTCCAAACTGTATTTAAAGAACAAGTGAATGTACAAGCGGTATTCCAATCTACTGAAAACTTTCTCCAGAATTACATAGTACCTTGAAATGAAAGACCCCTAACTCCTAATCATTTGATAATTCTTGGTAACATTCTTTTTTTTAGTTTAGAGAAGGAATGTATGAAATATGCAAGCTAGATTTTTCATGACTCTTTGTTATGTAAAATAACACAAAGATTTAACTGATATGTACAGAAGAGTTCATTAAAAATGATTTTTTAATAAATCTTTTGTATTTCCATCACCGGAGATAATATATCTGAGTGCAGAGGTTACCTCTAGCAGGGAAACCAGAGCCAGCCATTAAGCAGCCAGAAAGCAACAGTAATTGAATATATGACAATTTTTGTTTTAGTATGTTCTTTGTTTTCCACTTCTAGAAGTTGTAGGTGTCTGTTTGGTTTGATTATCTGTGGTCTTAATGAAGCTGCATCTACAATAGTCATGCTATCCACTGTTCCATCAATTGTAGCATCTACATTTGAAATGCCATGCCTGACCTGATCATGGTGAGGATTGGAAGTGATGGTGGCAGATCCACTGCATAACACGGGTATCTGACCAGCTGTCCATTTGGTGAACAGCATTTGCACTCATAGGGCACTCTTAGCCTGCCAACTTTGAGGGGTTGGAGAAAATCTGGCCGTCTCTCACTTAGTGTAATTACACGAGGTGGTGTTTTTAGTCCCAGAGGTTTTAAAGGAGTCGACTGAATAAGGTCAAGATTGGATGGTCTTGAAAAGGAAATATCTTCATTATTTCCTGCTACAGCAATCCTCTCTGCAACTTGCATTATCACACTAGCATTTGGAACTCCTTCTTGGAATCCTTGTTCCAGGTCAGCATTTGGTGGTGAGACTTTTAATTTTCCTGGGACCTTCATTGGCTGACTAATAGCTTCAGTGTATTCCATTTCATGCTGAATTCGACTAATTTCTGCCATCTCCGCAGCAGTGGAAGTGTGAAATGCTGCAGGCTAAGCAAATGTGTACCAAGTACCACTCGTTGTCAGGTACTGTCTGCTTCTGAGCTTCATAGTAATCCTTAACTTGCTTTCTGGGCAAGGGCTGGGCTTGGAGCCCGTGAGACCCCCTGAACCCCCTGGATCATCCCCAACAAGGCCGCTGCCTGCAGGCTCTGAGACCGGTCTCAGAGGTGTTGGCCTAGTACCTGGGGCACCCCAGGGAACCGTCTGCAGTGGGCGGGGACAGACACTTAATGGCCCCCTAAAAATGACTATTTATTCATTTGGCGGAACTGGGAATTGAACTGAGGCCCTTGCCAGGGAAGTACTTATTCTAATGAACCATTTCTCAGGCCCTAAGAATGATTTTTGATGCTACACTAAAGTGATATTTTGCACAGAGCAATAAAGAGAGTCTTCAAAAATTATGGAACATTGTCATTATAATATATATATATATATATATATATATATATATATATAACTTGTTTACGTAAATGAACACATTTCCACACAGATAGATAGATAGATAGACAGACAGATAGATAGATGATAGATAGATAGATTAAAATAAGTTTGATATTGAAGTATTTTTCAATATAGTAATATTATATGACTCAAATATCAAAGCACTGATTATTAAAAACATGTTATTGGTCACATTTTTAAATTAAATTCTGAATCATTAAATTCTACATGAATAATTGTAAAGACACCTGAAAAAAAACCAGGAACCTATATTTACCAGAATATGCAGAAAAATTGCAAAAGCAAAACTTTCCTGCACAGCTGTACAACTGAATATTCCAAAATGTTGTCAAATAAAAAGATATAATGTAGATATAACACTCTATCAAGACACAGAATGGAAATGCAGTTGAAAAGAAAAATGCATGTTTTTGTTTAAATGAAGCACAATATGTTTTTTCTACTTGCTTTAATGATGGTAGTATCATTTAAAAGAATATCAAAGTTTCATTTTGAAATTTCAATAAATACAATGTATGTATTATACTCTCTATATAGCTATATAACCATACAATGAAAATGTTTCTAATTAAAGTTACAAATAAAATAATGTATATTTGAAAATTCATTTTTTAAGTATAGAAGTAGTAATTGGACAATTACACAGGTTACAAGGAATCGTTCCCTCAAATGATTCAAGTTAAATTTTTCAAAACTAGTCTAAACACTTTCCTCTGCTTGTCTACTTTTTTCTATCGTATTCAGAATCAGGAGTAGTCAGTCAATGGGAAATAGTCATAAACTATTTTCATTCTTTTCATAGCATACTGAATATGCATAATGATCTGATTAGCATACTTTGTCATTTACATTGACCTTGGAGGGCTTTTTAATATCAAATGTCTCTGCCATATGTCAGAAACTTACCTAAGGAAAGCTGAGGCAACTACATTGCTTATGGTAGCTCCATTAGGGTACTAAATATGATAAAAATGATATTTTTGTGTCTTTGGGACATCTGTTTACCAAAATTTCCAAAAACAAGATATATTTTACCTTATATGGTTGTATAATTTTGTATCAGTAGCAGTATAAGCAGAATTACTGCCAACTGTATTAGTTCTGAGCTAAGAGGTTTAAGTGCCTCATTTAATACAGAAATTTAGGGGCTAGCAAATACATTTAAAGATGAGACCTATTTTCAAAGAGGGAAAATCTGAGACATGTCTAACAATTTAACACATGTATGAAAAGGTAGATCTGGGATTTGAATGTTGAAGGCTGCCTGATAACTAAGCCCTATTGTATAGCCTACTGGAGATGTTATACATAACATGAGACCTTGCAAAACACAAGTTCAATCCCAGTGGTATTGACCTTGAGCAACAGACAGCATTATAATGTGTATTTTTCCTGCTCTAATAAAATAGTGTCTCAAAAGGGACCAAACAGAAATTACAGTTGTCAGCACATTTACGTTATGAAACAAGCACAATCTAAGCAATGTTTTCTTGCCCCTGCCATGTCTAAAGGAAATTTTGAGTATTGTGCAGAGGAAGAGAGCTAACAAAACATGTGCTGGATGGAAACTAGCTAGTTGGAAGACATGGTTTACGGCAAATATTAAATAAGTGCTGAAACAGATCTTGTGTTTGACTTTGAAAATTAATATTGAAAAATATCTACCAAATTTAATGAATTTCTTTATTGCAAGCTAGAGTCTCAGATTTCTAGATAAAAGAGTTTGTTTTGATAATGTGGTTTTAAAATAGAAAACATAATAATAAAGTCAATGTACTGGTTTAATAAAGAATCATCCCCATGCATCCTATTTTAGGAAGTAGGAGGCTGGAGACTTCTAGATGTTATTGAGAATATGATATGTCATGATTAAGCCACAAGCTTCTGCACAGAATATAGAATGTTAGAAAGGCTAGGACCTTGGGCCATCTTAATCTCAAATACCTTTATTTACAGACTGGAAATCTAAAGCCTACTGAGTACACTACTATGTGCTCCATATAAACTCACACTGCTAGTTACATAAAGGCTAATACAGAAATATGAGTTAGTGTGTTAAACATTTTTTCAACTAAAATAGTCCAGAGAGTTTTATTTCTTGGAAACTGCCACATTTTATAAGCACGGAATTTCCAGTCGACTGGTTGTCTACCAATTATTTGTTATTTAATCTAAACATGAGAGAATATAGACTATATACTTCCTGCAAGACATATCTCCTCATAATCGTCTGTTTTTTAATTTTCTGATTTCTGATTAGATCACAGGATACTACACTACCTTGATGATATACACATCAGTCTTTGAAGCCGTCAACTTTATTCAGGAAGCAAGCAGTATTGTAAGATAGTAGAAACTGTAGACTCCCAGCAGATAATGACTGTGAGGGCAGGAGACTGTGGTGAAGAGGGCATACACAGTGAAGATTGGACACCCTGTCCCATCCAAATGGAGCCATACCTACTAAGTCTAGCCACTATTTTGCAAGAGAAAATGTTACCCCAATGTTGTAAGTTCACTACATATTTCATAAAACTATTGAATCTAAATTTCATAAGCATATATCCCCCAAAGAGTATAAAGATAAAAATCTCAATTTAGATTTTTAAGGAGTACACTATAGTGATAGAAAAACAAACAAACAAAAACAGGATCAGAAATGATACACAATTTCATTTAACAAAACAGTAGATATTCAACAATGGTTGCTCTTTGCATGATGTTGTCTTCAAATTAATTGTTTAACTTACTAGATATAATGATAGTGTGATACCACTAAATGTAATAGGATGTTATAGTACAGTAATGTAATATCCTTTAACTCTGTGATGTTCCAAATTTTCTGATCAAGGAGATTATGGGGCCACAGAGAAAAGTGACTGACCAGGTAGAGTGTGCCTAAGGATAGTCACCTGGAGAGAAAACTTTCTCTCAGGCTTCCATACAGAGCAAATTTGTCAAGCAATGGCCATGACTCATCCACATGGCTGACACTGACAGAGGATCTACAAACTAGGGTACAGGGTTTCAGGGTAAATCCTGAGGGGATTTGACTGACGTTGGCAGATACAAAAGTTAAATTTCTTGTTATGTAAGTCTGGCTTTATCTTCGTCTTAACTATTCAGCAGAAAAGTACAAAAACAAGGTATAAAAAGTAAAGCCATCTTAATACGCTAAGCTGTAAAACACTCAAGTCAACAACTTCTGACATTGCATGAAATATTTCCCATGCAGTTTGATTTTTGTTCATGACTCTCTACCTATACTGTCCTTATAATTCCTACCTACTTTCCCTTCCAGAAGATTCAGTGTTTCCATTTTAATATTTAAAGCTTTGATACATTTGAATGCAGTTTTGTGCATGGTGATAGGCATGCATTCATTTTAAGCCTTCAGTATGTGGAAAGCCAGTTTTCTCAGCACAATTTGTGAAACAGGCTTTCTTCCAGTGAAGTTTGATCCCTTTGTCACAGATAGGTTGCTGAGTGTGTTGTAGTTGTGCCTGCATTTTCTAATCTGTTCCATTGATCCTCAGGCTTGTTTTTATGCCAGGACCATGGTGATTTTATCACAGTAGCTTTATAGTATAATTGCAAATCAGGGATTGTGATGGTTCCTGCCTTTCCTTTGTTATCTAGGATTACTTTTGCTATTCTGGCTTTCCTCTGGTTCTAGATGAATTTTAACAATTTTTTATCTAGATCCATGAGGTATATTAATGGTGTTTTCATCAGGATTACACTGAATCTACATGACAATTTTGAGAGTAAACTCATTTTCACAATGAGTCCTTCCTATCCAGAAGTCAAGGAATATCTTTCCATTCGCTGAAATCCTCTTCAGTCCTTTTCTTGTTAAGTGTACTATAATTGTCACTGTATAAATCTTTTCCTTCCTTTGTGAAATTGGTTCCTAACTATTTCATTTTTCATGGTGCTATTGATTTTTTATTAATTATATTGAGAAGCAAATAGCAATGAGCCAGTTTCAAAACAGGTTAGTAGGACAGTTTCAATGATTAATGTGTTGCATATTGCTGTCTTCATAGTAGTTATTCATAGTACAAGATACAGACATGATATCCTGTCCAAACACTATTAAAACAGATCTTTATTCTAATTTAATTAAGAGAAAATAGCTGTATATTTTGTTTATACAGATACAAAATGATCATTTATATCTCCTTTTTTTGCTTAGTTTTTTAAGAGATGGGTATTCCATCAGGGTGCTATTGTTAATAGTGTGGTTTCTATAATTTTTCTCTTTGTGTATTCATTATTTGTATATAGAAACCCTACTGATTTTTCAGTGTTGGCTTTGTATCCTGCAATACTAGTGAATTTGATTATCAAATCTACAAATCTCTTAGTGGAGTTTCGGAGGTCTACTATGGACAGTATCATGTTTCTGGAATCTTGATTATTATGTATTTGGGTGATTATGGTTGCCTGGAATTCTATATGCCTCACTTAACTGTATGTCAAGGTCTTTATTATCATGCTTGGCAAATATTCTATTATTTTGGCAAACAATATTTATGTCATTTGTTTTAACTCCAGTTGTGTCACTGATACCTATTAGCTTTATATATTGTTATTTTTAAGAGATCTTTCATTTTATGTTCACTAGCTGCAATGTTATCTTCAAGGTCTTAAATTTTATCTTCAGTTTTGTTCAGGTGGTTTTTCTGACTTTAAATGCAATTCTTAATGCTATAAATATCTGTTTTAATCTGTTTCATTTACTCTAATTATTTTTTATGATGTTCATCAATGTTTTCATCATTTTCTTATTCTTTTTCATCATTTTTTCCTATCTTTCTACGTCTTCCTTAGATGTATTGAGCAGTTCTTTCATGATTGTTATCATTTCCTGTCTTACTGAGAGATTATTTTTGATCTGATTTCCTCTATAGTTTTATGTAAGTGTTTCTTTATTGAGTTACTATAATTTCAGAATTTTTCAGGTGTGTGACTACCAAATTTTTCTATGAGCTTGTTTCCTGGATTTGTTTTGGATGGATTAGAGGTCTGAGATTGACTTTCGTTCTTACCTTTGGCATTTTTTTTTTTTTTTTTGGACCTACAAATATTCTCCCTGACTTTGAAGTGATTTAGAGCTGTGGGATGTGGGTGACTAGGGCTATCAGGAGAGCAAGAGGGGAGGGAAGGCTCACCAGAGCTCCTGATGTGTGTGGTTCAGAGCAAATTACCACCAGTTGAGGGGAGGTGTGCAAACTACAGCTCAAGAAGGATTCAGTGTTGATCAGTGAAGTCCAAAGTTCTGTATGACTCTCAGGATTGGGTCTGTAGGGGTTAGGGATCCCCAAGGCTCCCATAGGTACCTGCAGCAGTCTCTCTCCTCTCCCAGCAGTCTCCAGGGTGAGGAGAGATGGCTGAACTCAAAGGAACCCTGGGGGATGCTATGGGGGGCAGCAGGGCAAGGATAGAGAATGCCATTGGATGGTTGGGGTGCCAGGCTAATCTAACCTGTCACCTTAGCTTATCTGTAGTTTTAACTGCCCTAGGTTAATTATTAGCTCTCTTATCTTGAATGAGAGATATCTACAAATTTTGGCAGAGCTTTTGCATTTTTCTCCTCTGGGAACTTTGGATCATGTCTACGTAGAGCCTCAGGCACACACTGCAGATGTGGTCAAAGTGAAAGTCATCAGTAGAACAGAAACAGCCCCCTATGAATTTCTCTGTCTACTCTTGCTTCTTGAAAGTTGTTGCTACTTCTCTGTGCTTTCCAGAGTAGATTACGTTAGAAGTGGTATTCACTTGAATCAAGCTCCCATTTGAAAATTGTATTAGTCAGTATGTTTCCTGTCACTGATTGCCTGTATTCCTTCAGTATCAGTAAACCCTGGTCTAGAACCTCAGTAGTCTCAGATTCTCAACATCACAGTTGTCCCAAGTTTATAACCTAATTCTACTGACTATGAAAAAATTTAGAAACCAGTTGAACAAATCTAGTTACCATGGGAAGGCCTCTCAAGCACCCAAAAAGCAGAAATTTGAATATTTTTATCCTGTTTTATGTACTTGGTGTTTTATTAGTTCACCCAATTCTTAAAATGTCCGGTGAAGCACATTTAGAAGCTCAGGATCATAGCAAAGGAACTCATTGCCCAAAGGGGATACAAAATTGTTCAGATATGTCAAACTTCAAAACAGTGAATTGAATTTCAAAACCCACATTTTTATCACATTAATTTCTTGCCAATTGAAGAAATTAAACATAGGAAAATTCAAAAATAAACAAAATAATAAAATACTATGTACACATTTAATAGATATGTGCTATCTGTAGGTTTAAAAAAAAAAAAACATTGTTTTAGGGCTGGCCAAGTAGCTCAGCAGATTAAAGCTCCTGCAAGCAAGCACAGGCACCACGGGTTCAATCCCAAGCCTGTCATGCCAGCCTGGCTACCAGAAGCACACTGACACAGGCACATGCCTGTTATCCCAGCTCTTGGGGGGCTTTAAACAGGTGGATCACTAGTCTGGTCTAGTAGTGAGAGTCTGATCTAGTAGTGAGACCCTGAACACCCTGTAGACCCTTCCCAAAAAATAAAAAAAAGAAACACTGTTTTGATTTAATCACTGTATAATCTTCTATTTTAGAAGTTTCTATTTTATAATTCCAATACATTTTTGTTACTACCTAAGGAATATTTGCTCAAGATAAGAAATTTTCTAAATAACATTTATAACATTTGTACATTAACACATCACATTTATATATTTTGTATGGAAATATATCACATGTACACTCTACAGTTTATTTATTTACTTCTCCATTGTTATTCATGTAACCAATATTTTATTCTTTTGTTTGACAATGCTGCAATGCATGTAACAAAGAATTAAATGTTTGAACTAGTCATCCAAGATGTAATTAGTGGATCATAACAGATAACATCCTAGGATTTTCTCCTCAGGAAGTTTATGCCTGATAAATTTCTTACCAGCAGTTTATAAAATTTGACTTCACTACTTATTTTTTAGGAATTTTGGTAGTTACCCAATTTAGTCACTCAACTCTTACACCCTATTATGCTGATATCCTATTAATAAGCTTAAATATTTTCCTCCAATATTATGTATGTTATATATCACTAATTAACAAAGATTTTAGTGTGTGAATTCTTATGTTAGATTCCATAGCATTCACCTATATAATCTGAGGGAAAGTACCTAACTTCTATATGATTTATATTCCACTTTCTTAAGAGAAGTGAGAATTCATTTGTTGCTAAAACTCATGTTACATTATTATCTACTCAGCTCGTTAGCTTGCTGCAAAGCACTGAGAACTTGCCTGACACAATTATAAGCATACAATAAACACCTGCTAGTATTTCTACAAATTCTTGTCAATTGTGTTTCTTCTCTATCAAACTGTGTCCTCATATTACTCCCTTCTTTTCTTGTGGAGTACTCTTTTTTCTCTATTGATCATAATGGTGCTTTCAATTTTATGGTCATGTAATATTTGTAATAAATCTTTGAAATATTTTTCCTAGCTTGTCATCTGACTTCCAAAGATTTTATGGTAATATTTTTACCATCATACATTTTTTTCTTTTTATGCTGACTGATTTGTCAAACGTTTTTAAAAAATTTTGTACTACTTGATGAGTTTGGAAATAAGTATACACCCGTGGAAGCAATACCACTGTCTGTACCATAAATCTATCCATCAATTCCAAAATTATTTTCTTTCTTCTTTATATATATTTTTTCATATAACAACATGTAACATGGGGTGTTCTTTCTTAGAAAAATTTGCAGTACACAATACATTATTATTTAAGTACAGGCACCATGATGTTCAGTCTACATTCATCCTGGATGACAGAACAATTGTATTTTCTACTAAAATTCCCATGATTTCCTTCCTTTATCTCTGTCAACTAATCTATTCTCCTTTTCATTGAATTTGAGTAGCTTAAATAAATTATGTGAGTGGTATTCTGGAAGATTTTTCTGTCCATGTATTGCCTACTTAACTAAGCATAATGTCCTACAGCCTCATATGCATTGCAGCAAATGACAGGACTTTCTCTTTTTGTCAGACTAAATAAAATTTCTCTCTTTCTCTCTCTCTCTCTCTCTCTCTCTCTCTCTCTCTCTGTCTCCTCTCTCTCTCTCTCTCTCTCTCTCTCTCTCTCTCTCTCTCTCTCTCTCTCTGTGTGTGTGTGTGTGTGTGTGTATGTAACATTTTTAAACCCACATATACAACAATAAACATTTGGGATATTCAGATATTCAGGTTTTGTAAGATACTGTGAATAATGTAATGAACATGAAAGTATAGACATTGCATCTCTTTAACATCTTCACTTCAACTATTTTGGATGTATACTGAGAAGTAAAATTGCTGAGTCCTGCTGTAATTTTACTTTTAACTATTTGAAGAACTGTTCTCATTTTTTCATACTAGTTCAACCAGCTTACATGCTCCTACATGCACATGCAGAGTACATGTAGCCCCTTCCTTCACGCTTAGTCAATAATTGCCATCTTTTTGTATCCTGATAATACTGTCCTGATAGCTTGCACATGATATTGTGCTACAGCTTTGGCTATCGTTTCTGTGATGATTGGTGAGGATGAGCACCTTTCCTAATTCTGTTCACTGCTTGTGTGCCTTTTTTGGTGACATGGTGTTTAATCCCTTTGTACATTTTTACTTGGGTTATGTGATATTTGCTATTGAGTTATGGAAACTATTTGACATTAATCTTTTATCAACTGTGCAAATATTTTGTAAATATTATAAATATTACAAAATATCCACTTATATAAATTGACTTTTTATTCTATTAATAATTCATTTGCTATGTAGACATTTTTTGTTCAATAAAATCACATACATCTAGTTCTGTCTCCACTTTTGCTGCTGTGTCAAAGATATCAGTGTTAAGGAGTTTTTTCCTTTATGTTGCATTCTAGAGTTTTATGATCTGTAATCTTAAATTTAGAGTTAATTTTATTTTACATTGATTTCTTATTTTTGATGAAAGATAAGCATCCATCTTCACCCTGTTCCTACCTGTGAAGTTTTTCCCATTGTCATTTGCTAGAAGAATATGACTTCAGTTTGCGTTCTAGACATCCCTTTCGTACGTCAGTGGACTCCAGTGGACTCCATATACATGGACTGATACCTGGCTCTTGATTGGCCTTTACTGGTTTAAATGTATTTTTATGGACACCATATTGTGTTGATTATTCTAAGCTTGTAAAAATCATTCAAACCAGGAATTGTGATGCTTTGACTTTTCTCAAGATGTCTCCAATATCGAGGCTCCTTTAATATTCCTTGTGAGTATCAGTGCGAGTTTTTCTACTTCTGAAAAAAATATCTTTGAAATTCTGGTATGGAAATGAATATCACTAAATATTTAGATCATTCTAGGTAGTAGTGACATTTTAAGAATATTAAATTGCCCAATCCATGAATATTGACATCTTTCTACGTATTTGTATGTATTTTTTGTCAGTAGGTTGTAGGTTTTATGGTACACGTACTTTACTCCTATATTCAATTGATTTCAAAATAGTCTATTTTAAGTACTTAGTAAATGGAATTATTATTTTTTTCAAATGTGTCATTGTTATTGTATAAAAATACCACTGATATTTTGCATGTTACCTTTGTTTTGGGCTACTTTATTAGATGATTTATTTATTCTAATTTTTACATTTGGCTGTAGGTGTAATCTAGGATTTCTTGCATAGAAGATTATACCATCTATGAACATGATTTTATTTTTTTTCCTTGTTTGTTTGTTTTTTGGTTTTTGGTTTTTTTTGGCAGATATGGGGTTTGAACTTAGGCCCTTACACTTGCCAGGGAAGCTCTTATTCTACTGAGACATAGTGGTTTTTAAATTTTTTTTATTAATTTTAATGAGAAAGAGATAGCAATGAGACAGTTTCAAAACAGGTTAGTAGGACAGTTACAATAATTAATACATTGCATGTTATTGTCTTCATAGTGGTTATTCACAGTACAAGAAGCAGATATGATCGCTTATCTAATCACTATTTTTCAAATCTTTCTTCTCATTGAACTAAGAGAAAGTAGCTATATATCTAACCTATTTTGTATGTACATATTTTTTCACTACAAATTGGTCCTTCATTTTTAACACCTTCTTATTATCTTGTTATTCTAACTAGAATTCTCAGTGCTACATTGAATAATATGCTGAAAGCAGGCATCTTCATCTTCTTCCACATCTGGAAGGAAGAACTTCCAATGTCTCACCATTGAGTATCTTTGCCCTCAATTTTTCACAGGAGACATTTTCATGTTCAAGACCTTTCTATTGCTAGTTTATTGAAGCCCTTTGTGATGAAAGTGTTGAATTTTTTCAGAAGATTTTTTAATATGAAATAAAATGGTCATATGTTTTCTTTTACCTTTATGTGTTGATATGCTACATGATGTTGATTGCTTCGTGTTGAAACTTCCTTGAGTCTTTGTAACACATACCATCTGATAATACTTTACAATCCATTGAGTACATTCTAAACTTGGCTTGGCACACTTTTGTTGATAATAGTTTCATAAAGGTTAATAGTATATATTCTTCTGCAATTTTTTCTAGTGTTTTTATCCAGCTTTGATATCAAGGTAATAATAACCTCACAGAATGATTTAAAAGGTGTTGGCAACCTTTCCAATATTTTGAAAAAATTTGAGGACAGATGTTCACTCTTTTTTTTTTTTTTCAAGGTCTCTTTATGCAGCTCAGACCCATTGTGATCCTCCTGTTTTCAGCCTCCCTTGTTCTGCAATTACAGGTATATACCACCACTCCTGGACTCTGTGGCTGGCTCAGCACTCCCAGGAACAGGGTCGGCAGGCATGCGGTGCTGGGGATCCAACCCTCATCTCTGCACTTGCCTGAGCAGGAGCTATCACACCAGCCCAGTGCTTACTCTTTCAATATTCATCAGAATGAGTGAAAGCAGTAGGTCTCAGGCTTCTATTTTTAGGAGATTTTTTTGGTTATTGTTTAATGTCCTTACTTGTTAAACGTATCTTTATAATTTAGTTTTCATAGTTTTGTCTTTTATTTCCTTTTTAGTTGTAAAAGAACATGGTGAAAGTTGAATTTCAGATTCATCTAGGCTTTCTGAATTCAATACACTACTGTCATTGCTATATGCCATCCTCTTTTATAATCACATTCATAACTTGTCTCAAATACAGTGGATAAATTTCTGCCTTCGGAGAGATAGTATTCTAATAGAGAAGGCAAATAACTGTATAAATCCATAAATACATAAATGACTTTGTGTGTATTGAAAAGAAAAAATATTAAAGGAAGATAAGGATCTTAGAATTTTAGCAAGTATATATATTCTAATAATCCCATGTGTTGTGGGAAAGTTTTTCTTGATAACAAACATAAATGGAAAAGCAAGTAATGAATGAGAATACAAGAAACAATGGTAGTGAAGGAGAAAGTCCCAAGCAATGAAGGAACTCATCAAGAGTTTTGATGTAGGAAAGAGCACAGAATATTTGAGTTCAATGTAGGTGAACTCCGCAGACAGCAGCATGAGCAGAACACAGCTGAAAGTTATGTTGTCTAATAAAAAACCTTGGAGGACAAATAAAGGAAGCTGATATTACTAAAGAATAAAAGGAAAACTAATGAAAAACTTATTTGAGTATGTAAACTGATACTCTGGAAAAGAAGTTCTGTGGAAAGTAATACAGATGTGAGCAATGAGTAATGATTGTGATGCCAGCTTTGAAGCCATTCCAATAATCCCAGCAAGAGATGACAGTGGTTTAGAATACCTAAATTGTGAAGATCAGCCCGACTGGAAATATTTATGAGATACAAAAATACAAAAGAACTGATGGTTTCTAAGAGCATATATATGACCCAGAATTCTGACTAAAAAAAAAATCACTGGCAATGTTATCATATAAGGAAAGACCCCTGTGAAGGAACTCAGATTAGGAGTGGGAGGTGTATTAGAACAAACTCATCTTGATGAGCACTTGAGTTACATAAATGTTGACTGGGGAAGAGGGGAGAAAGAAATTCAAGAAAGGCAACCTAGCAATTATAAGCTAAGTAATGGGCATGGACAACACTGTTCAGTAGTGTACATGGAAATGGAAGAGAAGAGAACAAAGGGGCAACAGTTGCAAGATAAGCATTTAGGACTTCATAAGGCATGCATCCGTAGAAGCTGATGATCAATGAAAACATGGATAGAAAGCTGTCACACATCACATCTAAGGAGAAAGAATAATTAGGGAGACTGCCGTAACTGCATGTATGGAGGGTTAAGATTTCAAGTAAAAACAAGGATATGTAGATAGAAATAGATGGGAGAGGAGTAAATTCAAGAGACTAGCTAACAGACCATATTAGGTTCATGATTATACAGTAGTAATACAATCGAGACTCAAGATAAATAATAAATGGAAATTAAGAAATGCTCAAGCAAAACACTGAACGTTAGAAAGCCAAATCATATGTTTCAGTATGAAATTTCGTACATGTATACACATGGATGTTTATATTGATATGTGTTTATATATGCATGTATTTGTCTATATTGTGATGGAAAGATAAATATATGTAAATTTCAAAGGAATGAAAAGATGACAGAAGAGTCTAACATTTCAAATTTGGCTTTCTATAAAGAGTTAGTGAAAGAAATGAGAGTATTTGGAAAAGGGTTTTCTTGAGAGAACATAAGAGTTCCAACCTACTGTCAACGCCTCTGTCAGTCTCTATGGTCATGGAAATTTTCTAATTTCCTTTCAGCCTAATCCTTTTATAAAATAAATGTTGGAAAAAATTGGAACTATCATAAATTTCATGACATACATGAAACATGGAAAGTTCTATGACAAAATTTTGGTCTCAAGTTGAGCCTTGTGCATTGCTTAACTTAGTGTAGAGGCAATAAAGGCTTAGAATATAAATATGATATCTCCACACATGTTTTCAGTTAAAACTTTAGGCTCTTTGGTGATATAAACTGTCTAGAGAGTTACAGCTGGGTCTTGTTTCATTAGTATTTTTAAGCTGCAAAATAAAGTCCTATCTAAAGAAATGGATGACTGAATATAGACTTCTAATGTGCTTCCAAAATATTTCTTAAACTGTATTTCAGTTGAATTTATTTTATACCTCCAGTGTTGCTAACAAGATGTCTCTTTGGCTGAGAATGGCTTCTGGCTCACCCAAGTCAACTTTGCCTGCTGTGCCCCTGTAGAAACAGAATGAGCCTTGTCAGTCTATTTTTTTCATCAGAATGTGACATGCAAAGAGGAAACCCAGCATGTAGAGTGGTGAAGCCAGCAGAGGGAGAGTTAAAGAGCTCACAGCTGCAGCATGAGGAGTTTCACTTCCTGAGGATCCACATGAAATGCCAAATTAAATGTTTTCATTTCTGTGGTTGCTGACATTTTAATGACTCTCCCTACTCCCTCAACTGTCCTATGATATGGGGAAATCAGAAAAACCATCCACTCATAAGGTCGCATTTTAAGAATACATTGAATGCAACACAGTCTGTTCTGGAATTGCTGGATTAAGTTAGCCAATCATAAGATTAGACATATAAAAATTTTTGTTACTAGAAGTTTGAAAATCTGGCATTGCAATGCCACTTTGGAAGCCATTTTTCTCATGAAGGATTTTGTTTTATATATATCCCTGGTTTCCAAGTCACACTAGACAACCATGGAATCCTATTCTGCAGAAGATACTTCTGAGAAAATAAATTACTTCAAGAGCTTGAAGAACATTCTGGATTTGAAAAATTGCAAAAAAAAAAAAAATGGACAAGAGGAAAATATTTATAGCATCTATACTCAGAAAACCAGGTTTTACTGATTTTCAATGGTGTGCCTCTGCACTCTGAACTCAAACAGCTACTTAAGAAAGTACTTTAGAAAGCATTGGCTGCTTGATTTATTTTCAACCTCTAATTCTTTCAAATAACCCCCTGTTTCTAGTCTTATTCCTGGATCAAATTTTTCCTTAAGGATAAATACAAAACTGGATAGATAAATCTAAGTCTAGAATTTTGGGGGCTTTGAGTACTAATGAGAAATTAAAGAAAAATGTTTAATGAAATGCTACTGGTTCATTAACAGTGAACCCCTATTTATTAATAGTTTTTCAATGTGAAAATCTTATAGAGCTACTTCTACAAGCCAGTCTCATTGTTCTTATCACTAACAGTTCTTTACTGAAAAAAAGAAAATGAAATAATATCTTTAAATTGAATGGAAAGGGAAGATAATTCCCTTTAGATATAAAAAGTAACATATAACAATAAAAAAGTGATAAGAACTAGAACCAGGTGTATCAAACATAAAAGATGAGAAAGTCTACAATTTCAACATGATCAAAACAGACTTCATTGTGCAATTATATTTAAACATATTAAAGAACTGAAGAGGATTAGTGTGTAAATACCTGAGAATATAATGTCCCAAGAAGAATGAGGATCTAGCCTATCTCCTGAAGCAAAAGCATGCCTTAGCAAAGAAAGCTGGGTATGATGTTTTGTGAAAATAGCTTGAAAGTAATAGCACATGTGAATATTATCACATTCTATTGACTCATTTGTGAGAGGCTGAAGTGTCTACATTTAGCGAACTTTGTTAATTCTATTATTTTCCTAGTGATTTTATAACCTCTGATAAGTCTGAGGTTCATGTTTTTTCATTCCCAACAGATGATGGCAATCTACTCTCAACCAGTTGGAGGTCCATCAACAACTTACCAAACATTTTCTAGAAAAGAGTGTATCATTAAGTTTGTTATGTTTGTTACACAGAATAAAGCCTTACAAAGACATCCACAGGTGTCTTTGGGATCCTATGAATTTGGTACTTGATATGGAATAAGGGGCTAAAGAGTGATTAAGTTGAGGATCTTAAGATGGGAATATCATATTGTATTATCTGAGTTATCCAAATATAATCATGAGAAATTTTAAGCAGGAGTGGCAAGAGGGTAATGGAATCTGATGGAGGTTTGAAATGCATGCTTTTGATTTTGAAGATAGTCGAGGAAGGACCAGCCAAGTAGCTCAGCATATTAAAGCACCTGTTTAGGCAGGCAACCAGGGGTTTGATCCCCAGGCTTGTTGTGCCAGCTACGTTCTCAGTGTGTGCTGAGATGGCAACTGAGAATGGGTATGGTGGTATGTGCCAGTAATCCCAGCACTTGGGAGGCTGTAAACAGGATCACTAAAGTCCAACTTATGGAGTGAGACACTGTACACCCTGTACACCCTGTCCTAAAACACACACACAAAAAAAGAAAAGAATATGTTAGTGAAAGAAACCAAGAACCAAGGAATGCAGACATCTTGTGGAAGCAGGATAAAGCAAAGCAATGGTTTGCCCTTAGAAGTTTCAGGAGAAATCTTAACTTTAAGTCCTGTGAGCTCTATAACTATAAAATGAAAAAGAAATGTATTTTTAATAAAACAAAACAAAAATAAAATAAATAAATGTATTAGGTTAAGACACTTTGTGTTAATTTCCTACCGTAGCAACAGGGAACTAATGTAACATGTCCGATGTACAAATTATATTGCCTTGCAAAGTACCACTCTCAGAATTTCTTGTGGTCTCAAAAATTGGAATGATTCTGAGCTCTGGGAATTTGGATTATTTATTTATTGTCCTTTTAAAAATTTTCTGAGATATGTTCTACCTGTGCAATTCAGGCTGGCCTTGAGCTCATTTGTAACCCAGGCTGCTCACAAACTCAATGATACTCCAGCCTCACCCTCCCCAGTGCTAAGGTTACAGGTGTGCACCACCACACCTGGCTGGATGAATTTCAAACAAAGAGTTCTCAGCTTTTTCCCAAACCTGAGAGCAAACTTAAAGCTCATGGAGACTTTTCCCCAAACTTATCAGAAGTTTGCAGTAACTCCAGTGCAACAAGGATTGAGAGTCACAAACTTGGTATTCACAAATATGGGTGGATCAGCCTTGGCTTGTGAGAAGTCACACGGTCCTTCAAGTCATTTCCTGCATGTTGCACTGTTCTGTTACCTTGACAGTGGTGATGCCTTTCATTCTCAGTGAGCAAACTTGAAAAGAACTCCTTTATTCTTTGTATTTCTATTTTAAGACCTACAGTTCTGAGACACAGATAGTATTTTGAGAGCACTTGCATTCTGATATACATTCACTTGAACATACATTATCTACTAAAATAAAGTTAATATAACAGAACACATAATTGTTTCAATCTTTTCAAACCTTGAACAACCATGCTGCCTTGCAGTGGAATTCTTTAGATTCCTAACTATGTGTTCATGCTCAAAATTGTTAGGAGCACAAATGTTGCTAGTGATCTAGGAATGCCCAGAGGTAAAATATTATAAATATTTAATATGAAAATATCCTTAGACCTTAAAGATGAAATATTCTACGACTTATTTATTTGGGGATGAGGTGACTTTCAGATATGATGTAGAGGTTTACACAACATCACATAGTGAGGTACATGCTCAAAGTCACACAGCTGTGAGGGGTTAAGTTTTAGTATAAAAAGATTATATTCAAAAGATGTTCTCTTTTCAAAAGAAACCTACATACATAAAAACAGAAACAGGCTTCTCAATATTTCATTATATTTTTGTTCTCTGATATCCCAATCAATTTTCAACCATTAATACATTATTATTTCATTAAGTCTAAGAGTGGAAATGGTCCCCCCGACATGGTTTGTTTCCACAAAGATGATAAGCCTCATGAGTAAGGAACAGAAGCCAAAGGAATTTAAATAAGCAACATTTCATGAGATTGAAAAGTATGTCTTCACTTAGTTTTAGTTTCCTTGCTTCTGGTTTGATAATATTTCTTCATTATTCTGTCCTTATAAATATCATATAACAAATGATCATTTGTCTGCTATACATCTATTTGCCTCATTTACCATAACTTTATTTAACACTCTTAAAATTACCCTGATTAGCTTATGGTTTTTCCTACTCAGCCATAGATGAGATGTCACAAACCTAAAAAAGAAAACCTCATTTTTGGTCATACTTATGACATGCTAGGATCAGCTCATACATTTGAGTGTGTGCACAAGTTGACATCATAAACATGGGTTTAAAATCAGTTAAGTCCTGTGGTAGAACTGAGAGGTACAATACGTTTAGTGTATACAACACCAAGGTTTGTATGACAGAAGAAGGGGAAAGGAGACAGAGGTGGAGGAGGAAGATGAAGGGAAAGAGGAGAGAAATAAATCGAATGAAAGAGAAGGCAGAGGAGAGGAAGAAAGAGAAAGAGAAGAAGAGGACGGGCAAGAAGAACCAGGAAAATTAATTACTTATATAAGTAAGTATATTCATTGCTATATATGGATATATATAAGAAAACAATAATGACGTATAATAAATTATATGATATACAATAAATGATATAATAATGAGTTATATAAGTGAACAACATCACAAATATAAGTAATTATCTCATTATAGATTATTTGTCCTGTATTTTGATATCTTTTGACTTCATGAAAATAAAACCAGGCTTTTGAGAGTTTCTCCTATTATCTAGGAAAAAGAATAACTTACTTCTATTTAAGGTTGTATAATTTAATATCCAGGGTACAGCAAGAAAGTTATAAAACTTTTTTATTCTTTATAGACAAAGTAAAACAATTACATAAATGATAAATAAAAAATTGAACAGATTTCCTAAACAATTTTATCCAAATGCCACTTTTTATTTTAGTGAAAAAGAAAATATGACTTTGTTCAGAAAAAAATACTTTCCAGAATGCCTACTGTAAAGGCATTGGGTCAAAAGTCAAACAAGAAAACTACTATCAGTTACAAAACAGCAGTAGGAAAAAAGAAGGATGACCAGTCCTTCTAAACTTACCAAAGAAGTCATACAATTAAACCTACCAAAGGTATACAAAGTCATACAACTTCCAAGCAGAAATCAAAGTTCAGATCCCAACACACTCAGGTACACAGACATCGCTCTGAATATGACTTGGTTTGAGTGCTCATGTTGGAATCGAGTTCTGAAGCATAATTTCAAGACAGGAATTGTCCTACTACAATGCTGTATATGGTTAGAATTCTAAATTTCTGTGCAAAATATGTACTTGTTTATTAATACTTTTTAAAATAATTTTTAATTTATTTTTCTTCATATTCTGTAGGGACTTAAAGTTTAACATATCAATACTTGATGAAAAATACCTGTTCCATGTTATGCCTAAGATGTTTGATATTCAGACAGTTAGGTTAAACCCAACTGCATGTGTTATAGGGTAATAATAAACTTTGCTTCTGGGGGGTTAACAAACTAAGTTTGCAGACCAAAAATTAGCAAAAAAGAAGGGCTACAAGGACAGTCAATATTTTGGCCCTATCCCTTCAAGGTCAGTGAAGACTCAGGACATAGGAACACCTATATTGTAACATCATATAACTCAGTTGTGTCCCACATTTTCTGATCAAAGAGATTATGGGGCCACAGAGGAAAGTTAACGCTGATGTAGAGTATGCCTAAGGAGAGTTACATGGAGAGAAAACATTCTGTCGGGCTTTCACAGAGAGCAAATTAGTCAAGCAATGGCCATGACTCTTCCACGTGGCTGACCCTGAGAAAGGATCTACAAAGTGTGGTACAGGATTTCAGGATAAGTTCTGAGAGTATTTGACTGACCTTATCAGGTACAAAAGTTACATTTCTTCTTACATAGGTCTTGCTTTATCTTGGTCTTAACCATCCAGCAGAAAAATATAAAAAAGGGGTGTAAAAAATAAAGCCTTATTAATATGTGGAGCTGTAAAAAACTCAAGTCAACAACTTCTGACATTGCTAGTCCTACGAATAACCCACTACTATTATGGAGTACTGGACTATATTGGAAAATTTTGCTGAATTCACACACCTACAATATTTAAATGGCAATGGAATAACCTTCTCTGACAAAACTAAACAAAAAAAGAGGATACAAATCAATGACTATTTTGTATCTTTATATTCAAAGTAGTTAAGACAGGTATATGGCTACATTCTCTTAATTCAATGAATAAAAATATTTGTTCTAACAGTGTTTCTGGACAGGATATCATGTGTACATCTTGTACAATGAATAACCACCAAGACAACAATGTGCAATGTATTTATTATTGAAACTGTCCTGCTAATCAGTTTTGAAACTGTCACATTACTATTTGTTCCTCAATAAAATTGTTAAAGAGAAAGAAAGAAAATTATCAGGGTCAATATGGAATCACTTAATACAAACACATAAAATGCAGTCAGAAGAGCTTGAAAGGAGACCTCTCTCTCTCTCTCTCTCTCTCTCTCTCTCTCTCTCACACACACACACACACACACACACACACACACACACACATACATGCTCGCATGCCCATAGCAAAAACTATTACAAGTATTCTCTGAAATTCCCATGCATGCACAAGGCTGTCACAGCTTAGGCAATAAAGTACTTTTCTTGACCATATATCTAGATGTTTCCTGTTCAGCTGTTTCTGATCACTGTAGCCAAGGTTCATCAGTTCAAAACACCTAATGTAATCTCCTTAATCTTACCTTTAACATAGTTTTCCTTTTCGGAGCTGCATGAGTATTCCTATAACATATCATAACATGCATACTCCAGATTGCAGCCTTGTGTTCACTCCTGCATGCACTCATCATTTCTGAACAAGGTCTTTTTTTGTTGTTGCTGTTAGTTTAGTTGACATGACCAACTATTCTGAAATCTTTTATTTAAAGTAACATTACATTTGAGTTACATCTCACAACTTTTTTGGGGGAAGCACAAATCAAAATGCACAGTTTTCCATGTATAAATGGCAGGAGTGAGATATTTTTGTAATTGTTCATCACAGTAATAAACAGTTCTCAGTATCTATTGGTACACATAGAACCAACTCTTGCTTGAGCATCAGGACATATGAAGAAAATATACTGTCCTCTGAGAAATTCAGAATTGATCATTCAGTGAATTTGCACTTTCTTGCTTTCCCTGTGTGAACAGCATTCTTTAGCTTACAGGGCCTTGAAAAATTCTGGGAAAGGCGAATTTTATTTTTATTAATGTTGAGAAATGTCATTGCCATTATGCTTTTATGGCCAGATCCCTGGTGTTTATCTATTATAACTGAAGACAACAATTCCACACTGAGACACTGACATTCTCAAATACATAAGTTAACAGTAGGGTTTCATAATATCTTGGTAACTGTAGGATAAAGTGTGTCTTTTTAAAGTTATGTGTTTAAAATCAAAGCACAATGCAAAAAAAAAATGTACAAAACAAATGAAACCTTGGCAACTGTGGCCTTATGGCTCAAATGAAGATTGGAAGCTACACTAGCAAAATAAAATTTTTAGAAATTTTATTCTGCTCAAACGTTTTAAGTTTCATCGATCTCAGTTCCTATGTATTGTACCTTTCAAGCACCAGTGTTATCTATATTTTTTTAATCTGCTTATTCTTAATTTCTGAATTACAGAATTCCAGCTGAGGCATGTCTACACTATTGTTTAGAAGAAAAGGAGGAAAGAGCAAGGAAGAAATTACAAACCTTTCATCCATTTTTATAACCAAATCAGGATTCGCTTTCAAAACAAGGAAAAATTGGAGATTTTAATCACAATATTGTTTCTCATAATTGAAAAAAACGGTAAATATTTGAACTCTCAAAGAAATTCTATCCCTGATAGACCCACGCATGTCATCAAAATTTGGAGTAGTCAGTATAACAAAACAGTAGGAGCTTATTTAAAGAATCGCATCTTGCAATTTTGCAGAGTGGATACACTCAAAGTTCAAGGGGTAAAGTCAGTAAGCTAATAAACCATGTGAGAGTTCTGCAGAATTATTTCTGATTTGGGAGAAATGGAGTCTTTTTTCTTAGGAGATCCCAGTTCCTCCTGACCTAGAGACTGCTAAGTCTTTTTCTTTCTTTCTTTCTTTCTTTCTTTCTTTCTTTCTTTCTTTCTTTCTTTCTTTCTTTCTTTCTTTCTTTCTTCCTTTTTCTCTTTTTTTCATTCTTAAGATAATCAAATCTCTTTTCATTTTTATTTATTTATTTTATTTTTATTTTTCAGGACAGGGTCTCACTGTGCAGTTTGAGCTGGCCATTGTGCTTTTGTAGTGCCCAGGCTTGTCTCAAACTCATACTGATAGCCTTGTCTAAACTTCCCAAGAGCAGGGATTACAGGTGTGCTCCACCATGCCTGGCTTTAGGGCCCACAAGTCATGCCTCGGTATCCAGGCCAAAGCAGCATGCAGGACCAGGGGTTGAACTCAGGACCTCGTATTTCCCAGGTAGATGCTTATGCCTCTGAGAAAGATTTTGACTTTTTTTTCCATAATCTTAGTGAAAGACGAATAGTAATGAGAGAGTTTCAAATCAAATTAGTAGGAATAGTTTCAATAATTAATACATTGTATATTGGCTATTTGTTGTACAAAGTGCAGACATGATATTCTATTTATAAACACTATTAGAACATTTCCCTTTATTCACTGAATCAAGAGAATGTAGCTGTATATGTATCTTAACTATTTTGAATCTACAGATACAAGAAGGACATACAGTTGTATCCCCTTTTTGTTTAGTTTTGCATTTAAATATTATAGATGTGTGAATTCAGTAAAATATTCCAAAATAATCCAGTAGTTCATAAGTGTATTGGATTTTCTGTATGTCTAGCAATGTCAGAAGTTGGTGACTTGAGTCTTTTAGAGCTCAGCACGATAATATGACTTTACTTCTTATACTTTGTATTTATAGTATTCGGCTGGACAGTTAAGAACAAGGTAAAGCAAGACCTATGTAACAAAAATTATAGCTTTTGTATTTATTTAAGGTCAGTCAAATCCCCTCAGGATTTATCTTGAGACCCTGTACTGCAGTTTGTAGATCTTTTGTCAGTGTCAGCCAAGTGGATGAGTCACGGCCATTTCTTGACCAATTTGCTTTCTGTGAAAGCCTGAGAGAATGTTTTCTCACCATGTAAAACTCCTTAGGCAAACTCTACATCCTTGATTACTTTCTTCTTTGGCCCCATAATCTCCTTCATCAGAAAATTTGGGACACAACAGAGTTGCATGATGTTACAGTACAAGTTCTCAGATGTCTTGATTCTCATATGTCCTGAATCTTTATAGACCTTAAAGTTTAGGGCCAAAATGTTGGCTCTCATTGTGGCCCTCCTTTTTCTCTAATTTTTGGTCTGCAATGTTGTTAGGACTCCAGAAGAGAAACTTATTGTTATTACTGTACAACCTAGGCTGTTGAGCTTAACTTCACTATCTGTCTGAGTATCTAACATCTTAGGCTTAACATAGAACAGGTATTTTTCATCAGGTATTCATATGTTAAACTTTAAGTCCCTACAAAATATGATGTAAAAATTTTAAAATTTATAATGTAATTTAAAATAGCAATAAACAATTGTATATGTTTATGCATATGTTTAGAAATCCAACCATATACAGCACTGTAGCAGGACAGTCCCACAACACTCCTTTTCCTGTATCCTGCCTTCATTCACCACCATTCTTATGAAAAAAAAATTTACCTGAGAGACACCACGGCAGCAACTGGAATGTCATGAAAAGCAACATGTATGACAGGCACTCCAAAAATGAACCTACCATTAAAAATTGCCATTTTCAGTGCAATTGCTTATTTTACAGCTATCAGCATATATAGTTAGTCAGGGTGAGAATCCTTCCAAATTAACAGCTAGATTCAAAAATCTTCTGAAGATTCTCAGGATCATTGCCTCACCAATCTTGCGCATATAACTGCATGGCTTTGCCTCTGTCGTGTTTCCTGGCTCTACTCCTTGCTCTCTTTTCATTGTCTAGTCTTCAAGTTCTTGCTTTCCTTTTAGTTATGTTATACGTTTCTATCTGTAATTCTTCTTTTGAGTTCTTATACTAGGGAGACTGTTATGATATTTACACATGTCTGTCTGGCTTATTTCAATTATAAGTCTTCAAGTTTATCATTCTTTATAGCTGAGTAATACTCCATTGTATAAAAAGACCACATATTTTTCATCCATTCCTCAGGTGACGGGCATCTTGATTGTTTCCAAGATTTGGCTATCACAAATTTTGCTGCTATAAATATAGGTACACATATATCACTATACGATGTTTTCAGATCTTCCTGGAAAATTCCCAGCAGGGGACAGCTGGTTTGAATGGGACTTGAAGTCCTAGTTTTTTAAGAGTCTAAACACTTATTTCCACAATGGCTGCAACAGTGTATATTCCCACCAGTAGTGGAGAAGTGTTTCTTTTTCCCCACAACTTCTCCAACATTTGCTGTTGGCTGATTTGAAAGGCTCTGACTTATTTGATGAAGTCCACTCTAATTAGTGAGAATAGCAGAGTTTCTTCAAAATGCACTTATTTAAATGTTACTACATACGTAATTTTGCCTGGCCAAACGTTTGACAAGTATGGCCCAGTTAAATTAATTTACAACTTTTATTCTCAGAAATCTTAGATACAAAAAAGTTATCAAAGATGAAAAAATAAAGAGGGAAATATTTTTATGTCAGTGCAGAACCATGTACCCATCCTCCTCTCATTTCATCTTGGTTACAACTGCATTTTACCTCGGAGGTACCAGAAAGCACCTTTATCAAAATTATTTTTCTGAAAGCTCTGTTCTCTCTTTTTCTGTCTCTCTCATCTGTCACTGTCTCTGTCTCTCTTTCACACACACACATGCATACACACACACACACACACACACACACACACCCTATGACAGAAATATTATTCAAATGACAACCTTAAAATCTTACCCTGGAGCCATTGACTCACTTTCGTCTCCCAGGACAGGAGGGTTTTCTGTTGTTTTTTTTTTCACCGTTTCCCTTCATGACTGGCTCTCTAAATTACCCAAATATGAAATACTTTATGGTCCCTTATTTAAACACTTTTCTTCTCTACAATGATATTTTTTTCTTAAATGCTGATTCTTTGTATTTAGATTTATGAAAATGCAAAAGCAGCGCATTTTAAATCATTTAAGAAGAGATCAAATTGTGTATCATTTGGATCAATCACCTCAAATGACAAGAGCAATAAAACAGTGGCTTATTTGTGGAATCTACATTTGGATTTTCTGAGTTTTGCAGTTCTATAAGAATAGTAAGAAAAGGCCATTATGAAGTGAAGATAGGGAATTGGATAGTAATGAGGAAAAAGAGGGAGCAAAAGAAATGTTATTCACGAGTCATGTATAAACTACCAAATGTCATAATTCAACTTGAACTTTACCACTTAACATATTATATAATTTTCAGTTGAACCACATAAGTTTGCTATATTTTATATGGCAAAACTCATCAATAAACTGGCCAACAACTGTGTCTACTGTGTTCCAGATCAAGAATGCATACCTTGTAAACAGGAGTGATATATGAAAACCCTGCTATAGGTTAATCATTTAAAACCAAAAAATCATACGTCCAAGGTTCTCCAAGAGTCAACCCTTTGTTTTATTATTATTATTTTTATTGAAGAACAAATGGCAATGAGACAGTCGCAAGACAAATTAACAGGACAGCTTCAATAAATCAATACATTACAGAATGTTTTCATAATGTTTTGCTGTTGTACAAAGGGCATATATGATATTGTATTACAGACATTATTATAGCAGATGTCTCTAGTCAGTGAATTAAGAGAGTGTAGCTATATACTTAATTTTTATAGCTGAATTATACCACAGATTCAATAATTAATATTTTCTACCTTGCTGTCTCCCTAGTGTTTGTCCATAGTACTAGAAGTCAACATGATATCTTGTCCAACCACTATTAGTGCAAATCTTGCTTCTCATAGGATTATGCAGAAGGGCGGCACATTTATCCTAACTGTACTGTTTATACACAAACATCATTATTCTTCCTTTGTATACCCACTTTTTTTTGTCTACACCTGACAAAGATGAGCACTTCATTGTTATTAAACCAAATTAGGTGCCTGAAGTTGGCAACACAGTCCCACAGTCCAGCATTCCACGATATTAGTGAGTTATCTGAAGAAGTTGTTGACTATAGCCATTCACAGCCCAACTTATTATGGCTCCATGTTATATGCCTCATTTTTATACTTTTCTGCTGGAGATTAAGACCAAGATAGATCAAGTCCGATATACCAAAAGATGTAGCATTTGTTTCTGATGAGGTCATTGAAATCATTTTCTTATCCTGTACCTTACTCTGTAGATATTTTGTCTGTGTCATCCATGCGGATGAGTCACAGCCAATGCTTGACCAGTTTGCTCTCAATGAGAGCCTAAGAGAGTTTTCTCTCCTTGTGATTCTCTTCAGGCACACTATAGATCATCAGTCTTTTTCCTCAGTGCCTCCATAATCTCCTTAATCAGAAAATTTGGGGCACAACTGAGATTCATGATGTTACATTACAGGTTCTCCTATGCCCTGAGTCTCTGCTGACCTTGAAAGGCTAGGGCCAAAATGTTGGCTGGCCTTATGGCTCTTCTATTTCTCCAATTTTGATCTGTGAAATTAGGTTCTTAACCAACCAGAAGAAAAGCTGATTAACACCCTGCACCATATGCCATGTAGATTGCCCTAACTTACTGGCTCAATTCTTTTTAGTTGTTTTTGTATATTTCTATTTGTATTTCTACTTTCAACTACTTATAATAGGGAGACTACATGATATTTACACATATGTGTCTGGTTTATTTCCCTTATGTGTATGTGTTCAAGTGGCATTCACTTCCATATAAATGCTTCAAGTTTATAATTCTTTATAGCAGATTAATAAAAACTCCATTATATAGAAATATCACATCTTTTTCAACCAACCTCATGTGATGGACATCTTGTTTGTTTCCAAGATTTTGCTATCATAAATTGTGCTGCTGTAAACATAAGAACATATATGTCACTATGATATAACGCTTTCAGATATTCTGGAAAAATTCCCAGTAAGGGGATAGCAGGCTGGAAAGGGATCTCCAGTTGTACTATTTTGAGGAGTCTCCACACTGATCTCCACAATGGTTGTACCAGTCTACATTCCCACTAGCAGTGGAGAAGTGTTCCATTTTCCCCACATCCTCTCCAACATTTGTTGCTGGTTGATTTCCTTATGATAGCCATTCTTTCTGGAGGGAGATCGTATCTCAGTGTTGTTTTTATTTGCATTTCATGGATGGCTAGCAATGTGGAGAATTTTTTCATATATTTATTCCCTTCTCTAATTTTGTCCTCTGAGAAGTGTGTATTCATCTCAGATGCCCATTTCTGAATTGGGTCTTTAAATTTGAGGGCCTTGTTATTTCTTAGTTCTTTATATATTATAGACAGCAGAACTTTGTCTGATTGCTTATTAGTTAGGAATTTTTCAAAATTTATGGGTTGTCGTTTCACTTTGTTGACAATTTCTTTTGATGTGCAGAAATTCCCCAAGAAGAGGTGATCACACTCGTTAATTCTTTAAAGTGTTTCCCATGCAAATATGTTTGTTCATGAACTCTTTACCTTTCCTTATGTCTTCAAGAGTTCTTCCTACTTTCTCTTCCAGGAGACTGAGTGTTTATGTTTTAATGTTTAGATCTTTAATCCATGTTGACTTTAGCTTAGTGCTTGGTGATAGAGCTGGGTCAAGTTTTAGTTTTTGGCATGTTGAAAACCAGGTTTTCCAGCACCAATTGATGAAGAGGCTATCTTTCTTCCAGTAAGCTTACTTAGCCCCTTTCTCAAAGATCAGAGAGATGAGTGTGTTCTCTGCATGTTCTAATCTATTCCATTGATCCTCAGGTCTATTTCATTGCCAATGCCATGTTGATTTTACCACAGTGGCTTTGTAGTATAATTTCAAGTCAGGAATTGTGATGCCTCCTGCCTTGTCTTTATTGGCCAAGATTGCCTTTGCTATTCTAGGTCGTTTGTAGTTTCAAATAAATTTTGAGAACGATTTCTCTAGGTCTGGGAGGTATGTTGGTGGCAGTTTGATAGGGATTACATTAAATCTGTACAGAAATTTTGGGAATATGACCATCTGCACGATGTTGGTCCTTCCTATCCAGGAGCATGGAATATCTTTCCATTTTCTGAAATCCTCTACAGTCTCTTTTCTTAGGGTGTTGTAATTTTCCGTGAAAAGATCTTTGACTTCCTTGGTTAAATGAATTCCAAGTTATTTCATTTTTCACGGTGCTATAGTAAAAGGTATTGTTTCTATTGTTTCTATTTCAGTGTGTTTGTTATCTGTGTAGAGGAATGCTATTTACTTTTGAGTATTGACTTTGTATCCTGCTATCCTACTAATTTCTGTATCAGTTCTAGTAGTTTCTTGGTGGAATTTTTGGGGTCTTCCAAGTAAAGCATCATATCATCTGCAAATAGTGATAATTTAACTTCTTTACCTATTCTTATTCCCTTTATTTCTCTCTCTTTTCTAATGATTGTTGCTAATGATTCCAACACCATATTGAATAGGAGGGGTGATAGAGGACGTCCTTGTCTTGTACCTTATTTAAGAGTAAATGATGTCAGTTTTTCCCTAGTTAGGATTATATGAGCTTTTGGGTTATCATAGTTGGCTTTTATCAAATTAATGTAGAGTCCATCTATTCCAATTTTCTGTAGGACTTTGAACATGAATAAGTGTTGGACTTTGTCAAAAACTTTCTCTGCATCAATTGAGATGATCATGTGGCTTTTAAATTTAAGTCTATTAATATAGTGTATTACATGTATAGATTTTCAAATATTGAACCATCCTTGCATCCCTGGGATGAATCCTACCTGGTCATGGTGTATGATCTTCTTGAGGATTTCCTGTATTCTATTTGCTAGGATTTTACTCAGTATTTTTGTGTCTATGTTCATGAGGGAGATTGGCCTGTAGTTCTCCTTTTTAGTTGTGTCTTTCCCTTGTTTTGCAATCAGTATAATACTTGCCTCCAGAAATGGTTTTGGGAGGACTACTTCCTTTTCAATATCATTGAAGAGTTTGAGGAGTGTAGGGATTATATCTTGTATAAATATTTTGTAGACCTCAGCTGTGAATCCATCAGGACCTGGAGTTTTCTTTGTCTGTAAGCTTTGTATTACATTTCATATTTGGTTGGCTGTTATTGACTTATTGAGAGTTGTTATATCTTCTTGGTTCAGTTTTGATAATGTATACCTTTCAAGGAATCTGTCATTTGTTCTGTATCTTCTATACTGTGAGCATAATGATTCTGGAAGTAACTATTGATAATCTGAATTTCCACTGGGTCTGTGGTGATTTCACTCTTTTCATTCCTTATTGCATGTACTTGAGTTTTTTTTTTCTTTCCTCTTTTTGATGAGGTTGGCTAGAGGCTTATAAACTTTATTTAGTCCCTCACAGATCCAATTTTTTTAAATAGAAAAGCACATTTTATTCCATTCATATATGGGGTATTATATTTTAGTTTTCTTTTTTTTTAGCATTTATGTCTTCCTTTTTAAATTTTTTTTCATTTTATTGAAGTACAAATATCAATGAGACAGTTTTAAGGCACCTTAACTGGACAGATTCAATAAATTAATACATTGCAAACTGCTTTCATAATGTTTTGATATCATACAAGTTACATACATGATATTATACTTACAGACATTATTATAGCAGATGTCTCTTATCAGTAAATTAAGAGAGTGTAGCTGTTTATGTTATCTTATTTTTTATGCCTGAATTATATCAAAGATTCAATAATTAATACTTTCTACCTTGTTATTTTCCAAGTGGTTGTCCATAGTACTAGAAGCCGACATAATATGCACCATTAGTGCAAATCTTGCTTCTCATAGAATTTTGTAGAAGCACGGCATATTTATCTATACTGTTTAGCTGTACTGTTTATACACACACCTCGTGATTCTTCCTTTCTATATCCCTTTTTTTGTCTAGACCTGTCAAAGATGGGCACTCCATTGTCATTAAACCAATTTAAGTGCCTGAACTCAGGGACACAATCCAACACAGTCCAGCTGTTAGATTTGTGGATTCTTTGAACTGTTTTCTTTATCTCAATTGAATTAATTTATTTTCTAATCTGCATGATTTCTTTCTGTCTTTGCACTCTGGATTTCGTTTGCTCTTCTTTTTCTAGTTGTCAGAGGTGCAACATTAGGATGTTTATTTATTTGTTCCCGTTCTGTGTTCCTAATGTGTGAGTTCATAGCTATGATTTTCCCTCTAAGAACTGCTTTCATCACATCCCATAAATTCTGGAAAGTTGTGCTTGTATTTTCATTGAATTGTACATAATCTTGAATTTCTTGTTTAATTTCTTCTGTGAACCATTGATTGCTGAGTAGGGTGTTGTTTAGTTTCCATGAATTTAGTGGGTTTTTCTGGTTCCTTTTGTCATTTAGTTCCTGTTTCATTGTACTTTAGTCAGATAATATGCATTGGAGAATTTCTGTTTTCTTGCATATAAATATGCATGTCCTCTGGACTGGTAAGTTGTCTGTTTTGGAAAATGACCCTTGTGCAGATAAAAAAAAAATGTGTATTCAGCTGTGTTTGGGTGGAACACTCTGTATATATCCACCAGGTCCATTTGTTCCTAGCTCTGCTTCAGTTCTGGTACTTCCTTGCTAATTTTTTGTCTGGTAGATCTATCTTTTTGAGATAAGGGGGTGTTAAGGTCACCTGTTAATACTGTGGTCTTAGATACTAGATTTTTCTTGTCCATCAAGATTTGACTTACATAATTGGGTGCTCCTGTGTTTGGTGCATAGATATTTATGAGTATTATCACTTGCTCTTGAATTTTTCCCCTGACCAATATATAGTAGCCTTCTTTATATTGTTTGATCCTTCTTGGTTTGAAGTTGGGACTGTCTGAGAACAGAATTGATACACCTGCTTTTTTTCTGAGGTGCTGGGGCATGTAGTATTATTTTCCATCCTTTGACTTTGAGCCTATGAATGTCCTTTTGAGTTAAGTGTGTTTCTTGTATACAGCATATTGTTAGATTTTATTTCCTAATCCACTGTGCCAATAGGTTTCTCTTAATTGGTGAATTGAGTCCATTTACATTGGTGGTTATAATTGAAATGTGTTGACTTATGTTTGCCATGATATTTACCTGGTGTTGTTTACTCCTTTGTATCCTGTATTTAATTGTGTGTCCTGTTTAGTGGCTTCCTTGCATTCTCATTCATGGAGTTCTGGTCATTGTGGCCTCTCTCTAGAACATCTTTCAGCAGCCTGTGTAGGGACGGCTTTGTCATCTTGAAATTCTTTATTTGTTTTTTTGTCATGGAAGTATTTCACTTCTCCATCACACTTGAAAGAGAGTTTTGAAGGTTACAGTAGTCTTTGCTGGAATTTGTTTTCATAGAGGACTTGAAGTACTCGGCTCCATGCTGTCTTGCCTTCATGGTTTGGGTAGAGAAGTCGGCTGTAATTCTGATTGGTTTTCCTTTGAATGTGATCTGCTTCTTCTCCCGAGCAGCTTTCAGTATATTATTCTTGTGTTGGATTTCTGGTATCTTGACTATTTTATGTCTCCGTGTGTTTTTACTTGGGTTGAAGTTATTTGGTGTTGTGTATGCTTTGGTTACCTGAATGTTGGATTGTTTCCTCTTATTTGGGAAGTTTTCTGCGATTACTTCTCCCTAGATTCTTTTTATGTCATTTGTATTGACTACTTCATTCTCATTGACACCAATTAATCTCACATTGCTCATCCGGTCATCCTTTTGCAAGTGATACATTATTTTTTTTCCTGCATTCTCTTTGTTTTTAAGAGATCCTTTCTCACCTTTTCACTAGCTGCACCTGCATCTTCAAGATCTGAAACTCTGTCTTCACTTTCACTCGAATGGTTTTGTAGACTCGTTATTGATATTTTTAGTTCTTTTGTATCTCTTTGACTCTGTTTCATGCATTCTATTTCTTCTCTGTATTGCTCATTCAATGAATCTGTCATATTTATGATCTTCTCAATTTTTTTTATCCATGTCCTCTTTAGAGGTAGTTATTAATTCTTTTTCTGCAGTGTTTCTTCCAAGTTGGGTTTCCTCTGTATATTTCTGGACTTATTTCTGCATTTCAGATGCCATGATTTCAAAGAATTCTTTTTTTCAAGAAATTCTTTTTTGATTTCAGAAATTATTTCTGCTTTGAGTTCCTCATGACCTTTCTGCTGTTGTTTCTTTACTTTACACACTGTAAATTCGTACACTTCAGCTAGAATAGTGCTCTCTGCACTTTTTCCAGGTGAGCATTGGTTTTCCCCCTGATATTTCTGCATTTGATTCTTTATTTCAGATGTTATGTATTCAGATATTTCTCTTTTTTTATTTCAGGAATTACTTCTCATCTGAGTTCCTCTATATCTTTCTGCTGTTGTTCCTTTGTTTCCGTATCTGTTAATTCATTCATTTCAGTTGAGCTAGTGTCCTTTGCACTTAGTAGTGGACTCAAGGCCTAAGATTGCATTTTTCTCCTTGCCTTTGTCATTCTGTATAGCACTGGTGCAGCTATAACCTTAGTGTGTAATGAGATTCGGGTGCTAGTCTATTAAGTTTGAGATTATCCAGTTATGCCTGACCAGAATCTAGCTGAACTGTGTTCAGTTCCTTTTTGGTGCAGCTCCTGTGTTTTCCCTCTGTTGGTTCCTTGCCGAGCTAGGCTGGATCAGGGGCCCAGGATCTCTGAGAAAGGGGATTGCTGGGAGAGGTCCCTCCTGTGCGGCGTGGAGCTCTCACTTACCAGCTGAGCTGCGCTGGGTCTGGGGCCCCAGTATCCAAGTCAACCCTTTTGAACAAGGATATGCCACTATAAGTAGAAATTCTTAGCATTAAAGCTTTGTTTCATGCACATTATTGAAAATACTGCATAACATTGCATTCAGGCAATGTGTACAAGATATATATAAAACATAGAAGTCCGAATTGTTTAAAGTTTTATTCTGTCCCTCAAAGGTAGATTATTATCTATATTCAAATATGCTAATTTTTTTTAAAAAATCAATTGAAAACATTCAAACATTTCAATTTCCAAGCATTTGGTGAAGTGAAACATAACATGTACAGTATTCCTCCCCTTATTCGTGGTTTTGCTGTCAGCAGTTTCAATTAACCACAGCCAACAGTGATTAGAAAATATTAAATGGACAATTATACAAATAGTCTATAAGTTTTATATGAGATATGTTATGATAACATGCCAAAGGTAACATCATCCTGCTTCAGCCTACCCAGAACATGGATCATCCTTCTGTCCAGTCTGAATGTTACATGACCCACACTCTCCTTGGCCAGCAAGGAGTGCTGCCCATCAGCAGAGTGGCTTTCAGAGTGCTGCAATCCTGATTCTCTGGTAACATCTGCTTTTTTACACAATGGGCTCATGGCACAATTTGAATGTACCAAAGAACAGGTATAAAGCTCTTTTTAAGTACCAATTAACTCTGAAAAACATAAGGTATGATGAGATTGTTAAGATCTATAGTAACAATGTACATTGTAGTCATAATACAATAGAGAAAGAAAAGGCTCGTGCTAGTTTTCACATTACATCTCAAACAGCAAAGTTGCATGTGCAAGAACTTCTTAGTTATGATGGGGATAGCATTAAACTTATGTATTCTGTATATAGGAAAAAATAGAATACCTATAGATTTTAGTGTGGTTTCTACTTTTAGGCAGCCATTAGAAATACATCCCCAGTGGATGAGAGAGCACTATTACAGTGAGAAAGGTAGAGCTACTTCAGAAGATGGTCATTAGTTGTGTTCCCCTTGGAAGTCTGCATGAGTGGCTCACCATATGTTCCTGAAGGGTTCTCAGGATTGCTCTTGTCCTGAGTCAAGTTTGTCAGCATGTACTCAGATTCATCTGTCACCTTGCCTTGAGTACCCCACACATGAATAGTTTTAACATTAAAAAGTCACGTCAGGGAGAAACAAAGCTCCTACTTTGCTGTTGCTATGCATTTTATGATTGGTGTTGCTGACTGTCTTAAAGGAAAGTAGACAATGTTAGAGAAAACCTACTATTTGGGTCATGAATGTGAGTGGTGTTGTCAACTAAGTCAATCAGAGCTGAGGTTGTTGAGGGATTTTTGCAGGTATCTTCATGCTATAGTTGAGTGTGGGTCATGCATAACAAAGTCTGATAGCTAATGCTTTCAGGCATCCTGGACTTCTAGACTCTAGAACATGAGAAAATACATGTCTTTTGTTAAAACCATGAAGAGATAGTACAAATTAATAAGCATAATATTAAAAACAACAAAAATTTGCAATGTATTAAATGATTACATTTCACATTCTTGTAAATTTCTTCTTATTAATTCGTAAAACTTTGCAGAACATAATGATGACATCCCTTGTGGGGAGATGGTACCTATGCCCTTTCTTCCTTTACCTCTCTCTCTGTCTTTCAGTCCCCCTACCTTTCCTACTTCATATTTTTTTATTTCACTCTTTATATATTGGACTACACACAAAAATGTTTACTTCTAATATTTCATGCTCTTTCAAAATACCTTTACAAGTATAATTCACTGTGATTCACTGCCTTGAACATTGCAGACATTATATTTTTAATTAATTAAAATATCACCATCCTCCACAATACTTCCCTAGTTTCAAACAGAGAAATTAGCTGATTTTATATTCTAGGTTCCACAAATGCTAATGGACTTAAACATTTTAGAACCACATTTCAAAGATATTATGTGAAATTAAGTTGGTGGGCTTGTGTCTAGACCTATAGGGAATTTTTACCTATGTTATAGAAATGTGGCAAGTGACATGGACAATTTACTCATGATCATAAGATAGATATTTTTTCAGCACATATTCCTTTCCCATCACATTTTGTCAAATATCTGGTTAAGAAGCTACAAATATGAGCACATATTCACTTTGCACATCTGTGTTGCATTTTGGCAGCTTCTACAATATTTCAGTCCTTCTCATTCTTTGGCCTCATATGGCAATATCTGATCAGCTATTACTTTGTATTTTTGTATTTTATTATACAGCACTGGGGATCAAACTCATGGCCTTGTGCATGCCAAACATTTATCTCTAGACCTTACGATAGGTGATATTTCCTGTTAATATTTAATCCTTATGAGAGCTGCAAACTATGCCCATGTAAGACAACATATTTAACTGATAAATGTATGTGTTCTGACGACTCCACCAAGCATTTATTCCCTTGAATTTTCCTGTGATTCTCTTGTCTTTTACTGAGAATTAGACACAGCCATGTTCGGCTCTAAGTGTTTAAGTGGCAGAAAATGCCAGTGTGAACTTATAGATGATTACATGGTGAGGAAAGGATTTCAGAAGCCAAGATGGATTGAAAGCTAGGTCTCTTAAGTCAAACAATATTCCATTTAATGAATGCAAAGAAAAGGGTCCTTTGAAAATATTAAAACTGTTAGTCTAGTGGATACTTGATGATTTTTAAAAAGCCATATAGAAGATGAGGTAAAAAATATAGTTGTCTAGGTAGAGGATGAGACCAGCCAGCTATATAACCTTCTTTAAGACAAAGCCAGAGAAAGGCCCCAAACTTCTTGAATTATGTGAAGTAAAGTATCTATAAAATTCTGAAGCTAACAGCTGTTTCTTTATGTTGCTTAAGGACATAAGCCATCACTTGTCATAAAAGTACAGGATGAAGTTGTAAGTGATGTAGATGCTGCATTGAGCTATCCAGAGGAAGAAGCCAAGATGACTGCTGTAGGTGGCCACAGTGAACGACAGGTTCTGAATGGAGACAAAATAGCCTTGCACTGGAAGAAGATTTCCTCTAGGATTTTCGCAGCTAGGGGAGAGAAGTCAGTGCCAGTCATTGCCCAGCTCCATGACTGGGCTACCTCTTCTAGGAGGAAATTATGCAGATAGTGACTTTATGTCGAAGTCATTGCTTCAGTGACTTCAAGATTTCAATGGAGGGAGCATGTGCAGATGTGGTAGAAAAATCAGGAGAATCAGAAATAGAAATAGCATCTGAAGATATGACCAAATTCCTGAAATCTCATGATAAAAACTTGAACAGATGAGGATTTATGTCTTATGGATGAGGAAACAAAGTAGAGCCTCAGGTGAAATCTCTTGATGACGCTATGAATGCTGAATGTTGCACAAACTTTTTAAAAAAGCAGCAGCATGTTCAGAGGGAATTGAATGCAACTATGAAAGTTATACTGTGGTTAAACACTATCAAATAGCATGACATGCTTCAGATAAATCTCTAATAAAAGGAAGAGTCATTATTGTCTAATTTTAAGAAATTGCTACCACCATTCAAACTCCACAACCATTACCCCATCAGTCAGTCTGAAACCACTTGCATCAAAGTAAAACTCTCCCAAAGACTACAGCCTGGCCAAGGCCCAGGCAATTGTTGAATGCTTTAACTTAACGTATTTTTAGGGGCAAACATGTACTAAGAAAAAAGAAAAAGAAAAAGAAAAAAACATTTTAGTGCAAGTATGTACACTCTTTTCAGAAATAACTTGAATGTACACTTACTAAATTATAGTATAATATAAACATAGCTTAGAGCCAGGGGAAATCAGAAAATTTTCCTGGCCTGCTTTCTTGCAATACTTGCTTTATGGTGATAATCTAGAATCAAATCCATGGTATCTATGAGATCTGGTTATATTGAAATAGCAATTACTTTTTCTCTTAATAAAAGGTATTGTCACACTATACCAGTGAACCATAAATGTTTTCAAGAGTAAGAAAAACAGATTTGGTGTTAATTATGTTTATTCTAGACATTTTTATCTATTAGAAAGCACTTAGGAGTACCAAAGCTAAATCAATTTCTCATACTAACTAATATTGACATTTTTAATGTAGACAAATTTTCTCCTTGGGAAATGAAAACCATTGTAATGTAAAGAATTTTGCAGCTCTCTATAGGGTGTTCATGAAGAGTTTAATGATCTTCAAATCTTTTTTAAAATACCAAGATAAATAAGCATACTTTGAAGAATTTTTTGATTGTCTTAAAATTCTCTTATTTAAAAGAAGCTTTCAACATATACTTTTAAATTGGGATAAATATCTATGAGTACTGTTCATTCCAGGCTTCTATATAGACATTCTTCAATCCTTTTCTTTCTTTTTTGTATTTTAGGGAAGGGTCTACAGGGTGTTCAGGGTCTCACTACTAGAGATCCAACTTGCAGCTATCAGCCTATTTACAGCACCCTAAGAGCTGGGATTACAGGTGCGCACCATCACACCCAGTCTCAATCACCTTCTCAAAGTGCCCCTAGGGGTGGAGCCGGAACAGTAGGCCCGGTGATCGAACTCTTGGACCCTGTGCCTCTTTGCAGGTGCTTTTAATCTGCTGAGCTATTTGGCCGGCCCTTCTTCATTCTTTTTCAAGTTCACAATCTCATTCTTCATACATTTATATTTTAAGACTACTTATAAAATAGGAAATTTAAATATTTTATTTATTTCAATATTTTATTACCTAGGCAAATGGTTTACCTGCAATCAACATTTTAATTAATAAAAACCTATCATAATGTGTCTGATATATTGTTACCTTTCATGCAATAAAAAATTACAAAGAGACAAATGAGCTTAATGATGATGTAAGGCTCTTCATTCAAGTTGAACAATTTAAAAAATTCCCAGTTCTCCAAACTAGGATTTCTCTGATTGTATACCTCATATGAAGCAAAATTAAAATAAAAGAAGTAAAGGGATAGCTTTCAAGTTTTTAATATGAGTAGGCACTACAACTATTACACACTTATCTAGTTTAATTCTTACAAAAAACATTATGAGGTTGAGTAATACTTTATAAATGAAGAAACTGAAATTTAACAAAGTTAACAAACTAGGGCCCTGGTCAATTGGGCTCTAAATTTAATGATGTTTACACTATTTTTCCAAAGCATATATATATATATATATATATATATATATATATATATATATATATATATATATATATATTTATAGACTCAAATATTAACAATGGTTAATTTAATTTATTCAACAACTTTGTCTACTGCACAATAGAACAGTAGGCACAGATGCTTTCTGATTTATGCTCCCTCATAATTCTTAGGTGCAATATTCTATGAGTACTCAAACTTTCCTCTCCATATTTCTTGATGTGGGCTGGGGGTATAGCTCAGCAGTACAAAACACCTGCCTGGAAAGCATAAGGTCCTTAAGTTTGATTCCAGATTTTAAAAAAAATAGAAAAAAAAACAACAACATTGCTTTCAGAATTCTGGGAATTTCCTGGCACTGCTTCAAGTCAGACTGTACTTATGATATATTTGTTCTTTAAAAGCAGACTAGCCCTTGTTTAATCTGTTTTACACATGGATTCCCTGGGGAGGAAAATGGTTTAGAAAAGAGCTGAATTTAAGGCAAAATTTTAGACTACATAACAAAATGATAATGATTTCTAAAATGCCTTGTACTTGCAACAGGAATAAGTGCCTTTCATCTGTAATATCAATAAGTATTTGGTTTATTGTCTTTATGCTCCTATAGCATAGTTCTAAAAGTGAAAGAAACATGAAAAAATGAAGAGCAGTACGCGACTGATGACTGGACACCAAGGGAGCGTTGCTGGGGTGTGGGAGGGTGGCTGCCCCACCTCGGCTGAGCGGCTGTCCGGCAGGACACAGCCATTCTGAGCTGGGAGATGCAGCAGCTTCTTCCTGCCTCTAATGCCAACAGAGTGCATACCCCAGCCTTCCCGTTCTGTAAGGAGATTGTTGCTAGAGCCTGGTGATCTGGAATTTGAAACTTAATAAATGGAGACATACAGTATGATTTTTGAATAATTTAAATCTCCATCTTATTAAAAATAAAATTTTAAATAGAGAAAGGAGAAGAAAGGTACACTCATCCACCTACAAGATAATAATGAAAGAAACAAAGTTAACTAGCTGCTACTTTTCCTCATAAATCACTTTTCATTAAATCACCTTTATGAAAGATGTATAGAGGACTCTTCAGTAATCTTCCCTTTTCATTTGGATTTGAGGAACTAAGTAGTGCACCTACTTAGGGATCAAAGCAGGCTAGTGATAGAAGTCAGGTAGGCAGACCATGGGTGTAGTATGAAAGTAGAGGAAGTATTCCTGTTTACGCTGTGACCAAGTTGACCATTCATACCCTCAGTCACTAGCATCTTACAACAGCTCCTTACCCACTGCCTTTCCCCCACAATGGCTCTACATTTACTGCCTACTCTTGAGCAGAGTAGTTCTGTACACTAAGGAAAACTGATTCTTCATTGGAACTCACTCATTATAAATAGCATTCTTTGTTATAAGGAAAAAGGACAAAGGCCACTGAGAAAATCGCTTTGCCATCTCATGTTTTCAGGGCTTCTTGAATGCTTCATAGATTTTGATGAGTTTTTACACATTATACAAACAGTTTTTACTCTGTCTACCACCTTTTATGTGTTCAGCATTCCTCCATCCAATGCTTATTTGTTTTTCAATCTTCATTCCAGACCACTGACTAATGAGGTCATTGACCTCTGGTCAGGAACCTATGCTCGCTTCAACTTCAGGCATTAGCACCACAAGGTAGAGAGAACTGGTTGTGTCATGTGCAGCTCATTCATATGAAAATGTCTCATCTACTATTCTTTTCTCAACATAATCCCCAAATATGACTGCAATACAGCCTCTTCCTTGGATTGTGCACAAATAATGACTTAATTCAGTCGTAAACCAAGAAGGAGCTGTCTATTCCTTCAGCTTGTTTAGGATTGTGTACCTGAAGAACTGTGAACGTCATACACAAATTGGATACTCTGTGTTTCCTGGTTGTGTGGCTTGCCTAGGCCCTCAACTAGTACTCCAGCACAATAGTATAGTACAATATCCACCTTGTGATGCCATGTCAGTTGTTTTAATGGGTGCAGTATGCCCAACTTAAAACAGACTTTCCAACGAGTGTTCCAAACACATGTCCAGTAAGGAGCTGCTTAGAATCAATAGTGCTTGTAAAATGTTCCAACATTTCTTATGTTGAAAGCCCTGAGGACTAGAGTAAGGTTACTTGAAATAGATCACTTGGAATATAACTAGAGATTATGAGCACAGAGTGGAGAGCTCTCTTTATTGGATTCATGAACTGACAAGAAAAGACATGGAATGATAGTTTCTAGAGTTGAATAACTGAATAATTTAAGGTTTTGGACCTGGAAAGAGCTTATCTTTCTTTTTTAGTGTGATCATCCTCCAACTCAGGCTTCTCCATTCTTGTTATACTCTGATTTCAAACATTTAAAGTATTCTCAATAAATAAGCTGGTGGCATGTGACTAGAAACATCATATTCTTCTAGCCCTCTCCATAACATCTGGCTTGGTGCCCTCCTTGTCTTTCTGATTTTTTACTTTCTACAATAATTTGGCCCTCAATTTTCATTAATTAGTCTCTATTTCAGGTTAAGAGCAGATCCCAAATCCCAGAAACCAGGTCTATAACCACCTATCCTACTGCCAACAATGACCTGAAAAGAGAGTCACAAAAAGACAAGTTAGTATTGATGGTGTCCTCCCAACAGCATGCTCATGCTAGCTCACGTGAATGCTGTGATTTTGCACAGCCCTGTAAAATATAGTTCTCTTATACTGAATGCTGAACCAGCATTTCCACTTCCCTCAATCCTGCCATCCCTTTCTCTTCAGTCCATAAGGAAACATTGTTTCATTTGTCTGAGTATGATTCAAGTATTATCAGGATTTTAAAAGTCACTCTAGTATCATGGTACTCATTGCCCTGAGATTCCTGTCAGGTCACTGAGCTATTTGCCCCAAATGGTCACCTACTACTACTTGTCTAGTTTCATGTTCTAGGCCCCTAATCAGAATCAAACCCTGAAATTGCTACCGTGGTTCCTGTTGGAGAACAGCAGCTCACTCTTGCAATTTCTTCAGGATATTATTATCTGTTTTGTTCCTTTGTACAACTTGTATAATATTTCCAAGTATGTTATAAGTTAACCATAGGCTTTAGGCTGGGGACTAGAAACAAAATTCCTTTGAACTGGGAAACAGTTCTCTGTCATGTCCTACCACTTTAGGGTTGAGGTCAACAGAAGCTAGCAGGCTTTGTGATTTCTGGTGCTTACAAAGGGTTTATAGATCATAAACCTGAGGACATAGGCACAGATATGTTCCTATCTGCTGCTATGGTTTGAGTGTGTTGAAATATAATTTGCATTTCAAAATTAGTAAGAGGGGATATATGTTAGGATATAGGCCACAAAGATTGCAACCACACAAATAAATTAGTTCTGTTATCAGGAGAGTGGACTGATTATAAAAGGTCAAGTCTGACCCTCCTTTCTGTGTCTCATTACCTCTTCTCTCTCTGCACTTCTACTTTAAAAAGAACAGCACCCCCTGCTTGGCGCTCTCTGTTGAATGCTGTGTCCAAGGAACCATTGTGGAAGCATAAAGTAGGCTCTCTGCCAGCATCAAACAAGACTTCAGGACATACATACACACACATACTTACATACACATATACATCATGCATGCATACCTACAATTCTGATATCTAAAGTGTATTTGACCCAGACATTATGTTATTACAACCCAAAATAAATTAAGACACTTGATTTTAGGTAATAACCTTTCCTTTTCTCCTGATCTGTATCTCATTCCTTTCCTGAATGAAATGAAGACTGTCCTATGAACCAAAGGCTTCTATTCCCACATTTCATCTTTGATTCTTGGCCATTCTTGGTCCTTCCTCCTAGCATCAGTGCCAATTAGTGACAAATAGCCAATTTCACCATCCTTGCAAGCATCCTCCCCCCTGTCTTTCAAATATGATGCCTCATCATCATAGCTGGCAAAAGTATTCTTTCCACAGAGGCACCATCTCCAACAGTGGAATTATTAACTGGATCATCTTCTTGTGCTAGAAACTAATCATGCCCCACTGTAAACTCAATAGAGGAATTTTATCACTAAGACAGTGAATGGGGCATTTTTTCACTTTTATTAGTACATGTTCGGAGTACATAATTGTTACATTTACTGTAGGGAACACATGTACAGAACACATTTCAATGTGAAAGTATACCTTGACTTAGTCCAATTGTCTAGATGTTTTATATGTTCCTTGGCCTATTCATCTGGTTTTCTACCTGTATATATGTTAACTAGCTTTATGAGATCTCAGAAGATAAACACTGCTGCTGGAGAAAGAAGTGAATGAGGCACTCGGAACTTCTATGCCCCTTGTGTCTTCTGTTAGGCTTCTCACTTCAGCACTTGTGTTGACCCACATCCCCCTAGAAGTTGGTGCCAAAAGTGGACTGAGATTGGAATCATTTAGTAAGAGAAATTTCTGTGAAAGACAGTAGAGTTTAAGAATGGGTGAATTGGACATTCTGAATGCCCAAAGCCTCTTTTTTCCCAAATAATATAAATATCAATAGTGGAAAGATCTTTTCTCTAAAACTGGTAAATGAGTCACTAAGGAAAATTACTTGAGGAAAAAGGAAGTTATATTATGTCTTACATATATTATTTAAAGGTTTGAAAAGACACATGTAATTACAATGTTTGATTACTGTGTGATAACTGGAATTTTACCTTATTCACTTTTTGCAAGGCATGCAGAATCCATTTGGAATTTTTAAAAGAATTTATTTTTATTATTTTTTATAAATTGACAAGTTATAGCTGTACATACTTATGGGGTAAAAAGTAATGCTGTGATTCACAAATATGTTTTGGAATAAACCAAACTAGTTAATTTAAACCAAATTAATTAAAATATCTATCACTTCTAATATTTATCATTTTGTGATTAGAATGTTTTTATTATCTTAAGGATTTTGAAATGCAAAATACGTTATTTTTAACAATATTTACAATGCTAAAGGAAAGATTTCAAGAGCAAAAGCAAAAACTCTTATTTTTCTTATTCACAAACTGTTGAGTATTCTAACTAACAAACACAATACATCACACTATTTTGCAATCTTTTGTCATAAGTCAACTAGACATCATGGAAAAAACAGAAGATTCATGCACTCTTTATCCTAATGAAACTGACTATGACTTTGTTGTTTTTTAAGAAAAAATAAAGAATCTCATAATAAATTAGAATATGTGTTGATTGGAACAAATTGTTAACTATAAAACAAATTAACATGATACAAAGTGCAGCATCAACTTTACAAAGGAAGTGAGGGTGCTAATAATTCTGCTAAGATAGAAACAATGAGAAGAACTTTGAAACAAAGATTGTGGTCAAGGGCATTGAGGGTACAATGATGGGAAAGTGTACAAACCTTGAAATAGAAACGTTTCATGAGATTGAAGAATTAAAAAGATTTCAATGTTATTAGAGTATAACAAGCTCAGCAAAGTGTGGTTTAAATTAAGGTCAGCTATTCACAGACTAGGGGATCTTTTAGTACATAGAGTGAAAAGCACACAAGAACTTTTAAGCGCACAATTAATTACAAAACACATATAAACACTTGATTATAAAATTAAGTATCATGTTACTTATTTCTAAATGAAAAAGCATAGCATAGTGTTTGAAATATCATGTTTTTATTCTTTGGCCTTCCCAGAAATAGTTGTTCTTTTCATCTCAAGAATTTTATTACACCAAAAGTAAGTGAAAAGATTGATGTTCTAATATGGTCCACAGATAGTCAAAAGACAGACAGTATTTCCAAAATCCTCCAAATCCAGCTGCCATGGCAGTGAAGTCCGGGTCACGTGGTGATCAGTTCAGACTAATGGACCGGGTAGAGGACTAGGAGTCTTCCTTCCAGGCTGAGTTAGTTAGAATCCAGTGTTCCTTCTCTAGTTCTTGGTTGGAGATCACATGCTGAGATGGTGCTATTCACAGCCCTGTGGAGTCCTATTTTCTCAAAACAAGTGTCCCTACCAAGCAGTATCACATTTTATAAAGAGAAGGAAAATTCTGCAGAAAAGGACTGAGTTCTGAAGGATTTCTCTATCAAAGAAACTAGTGATTTTTTTTACTAATGGAAGGGAAATGAACAGAAAGAAGTTCTTATTAATTTTTTAGGTAGAGAGCCATGATGTGTTTTACTTCCTCATCTAGCATCACTGTGGTTGAAGATCTAATCATCCTTTACATTTGCTTACAAAATACTGCTCTCTCTCACTCTCTCTCTCTCTCTCCTAGAAATGAAACTCAGGGCCCTGTGTTTGGCAGGCTGATACCTTCCCACTGAGCTATATCCCTGGCCTACAAAATACAGTATGTGTCTCACTGGGCATGATAGTGCATGCCTGGAGTTCCCACACACTGGAAAGTTGAGGCAGAAGATCACAAGTTCAATTCTAGCCTGGAAAACTTAGGGATTTTATTAAAAGTAAACATGTAAAGGGCAAAAAAAGGGAGAGAGATGATGCAAAACATAGAAGTAGACTGTGGAGATGGTAAGGGGATCTAAAAAATGGGAAAAGGGTAAAAACCAATCATGAGCAAAATGTGAGATGTAGATAAATTCCCATGATGAACATGATTATTATGAATGACAAATATATTCTAATTATAATATTTATTTAAAATAGAAGTTAAAAAGGCTTTGAGATATAGTTCAAGGAGAAGGCCCTGGATTCATTCCTTAGGATTATCAAATAATTAATAGATAAAGAAATTAAAAAGAAACAAAAACATTAGTGCATATTTTCTCCCATAATTTTATTATAAAAAAGCTGAGATTATACTTTATTTTAAATCAATAAAAGCAGATTAACAGGATTTAATGGGCTGCTCAATTTACCCAGATGAGTTTATTATTCCATGATAGCCAGAGGTATGTATGGGTTTGTATGTTTTCGTGCTTCAGCAAAATAAATAATTAAATGATAATTTCTTTTGTTCATCATTTAATTACTGAACAGCTCCACTAAAGTCTCCATAATATTATAACTGACCAATAATCGTTTGCAAAACCACAAATGTTTATGGAAAAAGTGGGCCTGGGATTTAGAAGACCTATGGATAGCTTATTGTTTCCCAAAATATAAACTGTGTGTTCTTGACTGGTAAACCAATGCCTTAGTCAATTTATTTTTCAATGAAGTCAAGATGCTGCACCAAACAATTTCTAATAACCTGTATACTTTGAAATGTTATTTATGTTTTTGTATTAAAACACTATATAGGGGAGTTGCATGGTTGCTGCATGGTGAGGTCTGCAACTGCTGGCAAATAGGGCCCAGGATGCAGCGGCTATGCCTGAGAGCTCGGGTGGGGCAGAGAGTAGAGGGTGGGAGTTGGGGGTGGTGGGAGAAGGAGGTGATGAATCACTTATAAATGGCACCCAAGCAGGACCCAAAGCCCAAGTTCCAAAATAGTGAATGAGTACTGGGCTTTCATGGCTCCCTTCCTTATGAAGGAAAGTATGTAAAAGTTGCCAAAAAAAGAGGAACAAGTGAAATACTTTATACACTACAATGTTTGGAATAAAAATTGGGATGAATGGGTTCCGGAAAGCAGAGTAATCAAGTATGTGGACGCTAATCTGCAGAAACAGCGTGAACTTCAGAAGGCCAATCAGGAGCACTATGCAGAAAGAAAGATGAGAGGGGCTGCTCCAGGAAAGGAGACATCTGGTCAGCCACAGGAAAATGTGGAAATGAAAACTAAAAGAACAAACAAGTATCTGGTGAACAATTTGGCAACTTTGTTTAGTTCAAGTGATTCTGAAGTGGCCCCTCCTGAGTGCCATCGGGAAGCAGTGTGAGGCACAATCGCTGGTGTTTGGCTCTCTGTCCACATGCTTTTGTTTCTACTCTTTCTCTTGTACAAATAATGCACTTTAAGATGTTAGTAGGTAAGAGGTGATGCTTATTTCATTTGATTTTAAACAGAAAATAAAAGGGGTTACAGTTTCTTTTCTCTTTTTTTTTTTTCTTTTCAAAGTTGCTACCAGTGTATTCAGTGATGGACAACAAAGAGATATGGTGGAATGTTTTCTGGCTAGTCGACAAAGCTGCTTTTGAATGCTGGTGGCTTTATTCCTTTGGCACTTTTATAATACGTGTTAATGTTATATCATAAAATGCTCTGAATCTAGTGCCAAAGGTCCAATTCAGTGTATATAACACATACATCCATTGGTGCTCTTGTTCTTTGGATGGTGCTTAAAGGACCCTTCCTTTACAAGTTACCCAGGTTGTTCTTTAGGCATTTATCATTGCTTAAGTTGTTCAAGGTTGGTGAATTGTTTCATTTTTTTTTTATTTGTGTCTAATGCACTTTTTAACATAATGGACACAATGCATTGTGTAGCTAGTTTTCTAGAAAAGTCAATCTTTTAAGAATTGTTTTTCAAATCCTCAATAAATTTTTTCTTTAAATTTCAAAAAAATACTATGTAATATCTCAACTGTAGGGTATTTTTACTTCCCACTATAAAACACATAAAGGTGACAACTACATTTAATATTGGTTTAAGGATGCATTTTTATAATTGAAAGAATTGAATAGAAAGAATAAAAACGTTTTAAATGGGGATGGTGATTAATTAATTAAGTCCCAGTGTTTTTCAGTAAATATTAGAAATATTCACGTTTTGCAATCCAGTTTTTAGGGTTATTGTCATGCATCCTAAGTGTGGTGCAATGAAACTCAGATTTCCATTCTCCCTTCATGATAGCTTCATGGCTCAGTCTAGACTAGTAAATTAGCTCCATGGTCCTCTGTTTTTTTGAAAACTGACTAGATAATAGTGGCTTACTAACAAAAATATTATTATGAGCTCTTAAAAAGCAAAAGCATAAACTTTTTCTTGGCTCATAATGATTTAAATAATAGTTTCATTGAGAACCTACTAAATGTTCAGCACATATTTTCACTTGGCGTATTAGGAATAATAATCTTCTTAATCTATTCTATATTGGCTCAGTGTCTAAAGGTCAAATAAAGGACTCTGTTACTTTTCATTGTCCTTGTCCCCTAGAAAAGGTAGGCTAAGTTTATTACATTGTTTCTCCAATTTTTTTTTTCTTTAACCTTAGGTTCCTCCTATACTTCCTATAGTTTCAATACCTCACTAACTTTTATTTATTCATTTTTTTTTTTTTTTGGTACTCTTTCAATCTCCTAGGTTACCTGTTTTTTTGTTTTTTTTTTTCCTAGCATACTGCTTTCTTCGGTGTTGCCTTCCATCTACAAAAGTCTTCTCTGGGAAATGCTTGACCAACAGGTTCTTTAAATGTGCAACTAAGTTATATTATTGGGGATATAATCAGAAAGCACACTGGATCCAACAAAGAGAAAGACATACGGTAAACCATATCCGTACATTGATGAAGTTTTAGTGTGTAAGTCCATTGAGGAGGCAGTCACTCCACTTACTGAGTACACAGGGGGAATGAGCTTTTTGTGTATTGTGTCATTTTATCTGTAGAGCAACCTATATTTAGATATTTAGATTTTTGTGTAGGGGTAGTGAACTGAATTTGAAAAACAATTAACCAATTTCCTGAAAGTTTTGAAGTAAGAAGCAGAAGTGTGATTCACATGCAAATCAGTACAAGTGCAAAATCCACAAAGCTCTACGTGGCATGGCCTCTCTGTAGGTCTCCAGTGAGATTTTGAAAGCACCCTAACCCTGGAGGCTGGTCATGTTTAAATCTTTACAGAGGTACACATTTAACTTTTATTATTCTCCATGTAACAGTATTTAAATGTTAAAACATTTCGAACAACTTGAACCATTTTCCCCATTCAGTCTAGTTCTCATAAATGAAAATGCTCTGAAATGAAAGAAAAAGACATAGAAAAAAAGTCAATGTTTACAATACTACAATACAAGAATGATTGCATTAAAAACCACTTAAACCCAAGACCTTTTTTATTTCCTGTTCGTTTAATGTAACTTTTACAAAAATAAGACACCCTGGTGAAAATAATACAAATTAATTTTCTTTTTTAAAGCCTCTTTCTGAAATGATGCAATAAAAGAATAATTATTTTTATTTTACTTTCAGGACAATCTGGACTATTCAATTTTTAGTTGCAGCACAGCTGGCTGCCCCAATAAAGTTTGAAACTCTGTAAATACATATAACCCTGAACCCACCATAAACTACTGCTTTACCATGCCTTACAAGTCATCTCTACAGGAAATTTAATGCAAGATTATAAATATTAGAAAGAGTCTGAGAGTGGCATACTAATGTAAAATATTTGCTAGCTAACATTGCAACAAAGGAAAAGAAAAACAAAAGGGCTTCACTAATATAAATATAAATAATCTAAGTAAAATGCAGACAACAGAATAAAGAATTACATCAAAAACAACAACATAGCTTTCCTCTTAAATACAAGGAATACAAGGACAATTTAAAATTTTTAAAATATATATAATTTTTATGTAACTCATTACTATGTTAAAGTTATTTTTGTTTTACTTTTTTAAAACTTTTTTTCTCATTCTGTATATATTTACAGTTCAGCATATCAACGACTGATGAAAAATACCTGTTCCATTCTATGTCTAAGGTGTTTGACATTCAGACAGATACTGATGTTAAGCTCAACAGCGTATGTTTAGGGTAGCTTCTCTTCTGGAGGGTTAATAACAAGTTTTCAGACAAAAAAAAATTAGAGAGAAAGAAGGGCTGCGAGGATAGCCAACATTTTGGCCCCAGCCTTTCAAGATCAGTGAGGACTTAGGACATAGAAGAACCTATACTATAATATCCTGTAACTCAGTGATGTCCCAAATTTTCTAATCAAGGAGATTATGGGGCCACAGAGGAAAGTGATCAATGATGTAGAGTGTGCCTAAGGAGAGTCACCTGGAGAGAAACCATCCTCTCAGGCTTTCACAGAAAGCAAATTGGTCAAGCAATGGCCAGGACTCATCCACATGGTTGACACTGACAAAAGATCTACAAACTGCAGTACAGGGTTTCAAGGTAAATCCTGAGATTTGACTGACCATTTCAGACACAAAAGTTACATTTACTGTTATATAGGTCTTTCTTTATCTTAGCATTAACTATCCAACAGAAACGTATAAAAGCAAGGTATAAAAAGTAAAGCCATATTAATATGCTGAGCTGTGAAATGCTCAAGTCAACAACTGCTGACATTGCCAGTCATGTGGATAATCCACTATTATTAGAGACCACTGTACTATATTGGATTACTTTGCAGAATTTATGTACCTACAATATATGAATGATATTGCAATACCAATCTCTGAAAAAAGTAAACAAAAAAGAGGATATTAATGAAGGACCATTTTAGAGTAAAAAAAAACATATATATATATATATATATATATATATATATATATATATACAAAACAGCATAAATATACAGCTACTTTCTCTTAGTTCAATGAGAAGATTTGAACTAATAGTGTTTAGACAAGATATTATGACTGCATCTTGTATTAGTAACAACTACTGCAAAGACAACAGTACACAATTTATTAATTATTGTAACTGTGCCACTAACTTTTTTGGAAAACATCTCATTGCTACTTTTTTCTCAAAATAAAATTATTAAAATATTAAAAAATAATAAAAAACATTCCTATGCTGATTGGTTTGGGGAACAGTTCTTAGTTGTTTGTAATGGTTAATTTCATTTGCTAATTAATCTGAGCCATCTTGTACAATAGTTGGTCAAACTCATGCTGAATATTTATTTATGAAATCAGTGAGCCTCCTCCCTCTGGTTCTGGTCCTGGTTCAGGTTCCAGTTCCAGCCCCAGAGGCTTTTGTTCCTCGTTGGTGGGCCATCACCCAGGAAAGTGGCAAGGAAATGGCTGGATCTCTGCTGCTTGCTTAGAGAACTACCAGCAATGCTTCAGCAGGCATTTGGAAAACAAAAGTTCTGCAGAAACGAAAGCTGTTCCAGGAGGACAGTGGAATTCCAGCACATCAAAGAGCGGGGTAGCTGATGCCCTCTTGTGTAAAGCCACTATGACTCTCACACATACATTGTCCAGAATTGTGTGCACCACATACAGTTGGCTATAGCATCACTTCCCAAGAAGCCCAAATGACTTCAGTCAAATCAGAGATTATATAGCTCAGTTCCAATCAGCTCTCTGTACTGGGAGTATAATTAATACTTAATTCTCTGGCCTTTTTTTTAACTATGTATTTTTTTTGGTTTGTTTCTGGAAATTGAACTCTGGGTCTTGCACTTGCTAGACAAGTACTGCACCACTGAGCTACATCCATGGACAAATAAAAGCAGTCTTTACCATTAAAATAAAATAAAATAAGTAAGCTTTGTCCAGTTGGTATAAGGTCTTATGGCAAGAAAAGATCAACCTCTCTCAAGTAGGTGGCAGCTCTGCATCAACCACCTTTGAACTTCATCCCTGAACTGGCCCTTTTCTGGACCTTCACCCTGAGAGCCCTGACAGGAGTACAACATGAACACTTTGGGTCTTCAGCCTGCTCTGCAGCCTACTGTACCAAACATGCTATAGCTTCTCAATTTCTTTCTGTCTTTTTAAAAAATGTTTACAATTTTTATTAGCAACAGAATTTTTGCAATGATAATTGACAGGCAATAAATCCCAAATAAATATTAGATTACATTAATAATTACTTATAATGTTAACTAATAAGCAAATTTTGTCTGTTTCTTCTTATTGTAACCAATTATCAGAGACTTGGGTCCTCAAAACAGTAGAAGCATACTCCTTTACAATTCTGGGAATCAGGAATCTGTGAGGCTAAAGTCACGGTATGAAATTACCAACCTGAAAGCTACCTGGGCCAAATTCATGTTCTCTAAAACTGAGGAATGAATTTTAGGAACCACGGAGGTTAAGAGCAGAATATGTTAGGGGAAAGAAAGCTCCTATCTGAGAGAGGGATAGAAGGAGGCCTGAGTTAGTGGAAGCTGCCTTTACTAGGGATTTTATGGAGTAAAACCATGAGATGAGGCAGGTCTAGGGTGGAAAATATGAGAATGCACTAGGTAGGCATGAGATAGCACAAAACTATGATCAACCAATAAGATTACAAGCATGGTTGCTCAGGTATAATTGATTAAATCCAAGAGCAGAAGGAGAAGTGAGTCACATAGCAAGTGGACATGAAAGCAGAACAGGGGATTTTTCCTGCAGGGGATTGGGTCAGTGACCCTTTCTGGCTTCAAGGTGATTGATACTTTGTTGGAATATCAATCCCTGGTGCCCATCCTTAGGGAGATACGTGGCAGCATTTGTGTTTTCTTTTTTCTTGAGGTCTGGCCCGCATCAAGACTGTCTGTCTATCCCAAAGTTGCAGTCATTTTGTCTTCCATATTGTCTCTTTGAGGGTCTAGCCCTATCTGACTTCCTATAATATTTCCATCTAATTTAGCTGCCTGCAACATGAACAGGACTATGTATCATCAGAGGCTCTTGGGCAGAATGTATTTTATCACTTTTGTTTACATTTAAAATTTAATGAGTTAGGGGCTGGGGATGTAGCTCAGGAGTAGAGTGTTTGCCTAGCATGCACAAGGCCATGAAGTCAATCCACAGTACCAAAAGAAAAAAAGAAAGAAAAAACAATTCATTGGCTAATTTTATAAGACTAGAACCAAGAAGATCAGAAAACATAATTTAGGACTTGGTAGCTTCAAAACACTATCCTGTTCACGTTGGATGCCTTTTGTTGATGTTGCTCACTTAATGGCTCACCTCTGTCCACTGAGGTGATACAGGGAACAAATGATCTTGGTGGATGACCTCTAAATGAAAAATGAAACTCCTGACCTGAAAGGTACCTGGGATGAGTTTGGGTTCTCGAAAACCAAAGAATAAACTTTAGGGAAAAATGGAGGTTATGAGCAGAATGTATTTATTGGGGGAAAGAAAGCTCCTATCTGAGAGAGGGACAGAGGGTGGACCCCAGTGGGTGAGTTGACACTGACTGATAGACTGCCTCAGCAGAAACAGAATCGATAATTTTTTTTAAATAAATTGAACTTTAAGTCTGATACATTTAAAATTAAAAGCTATTTTTTGATTTATCAAAAGATAATAGCATGAGAATGGGAGCACAAATCAAGGAATGGAAGAAAACATTTGGAAATGATACATCTAACAATTTTATTGTGAATAAAGGCATAATTCTCAAAATCCAATAAAATAAACATAATTTTTAAATTGAGCAAAATATTTGGATAGACATTTTATCAAAAGTTATAAAAAGGTGAAAATTAAGTTATCCAGTGAGGACAGTTTAAGTTAGCATTGCAATGAGATATCAGTACATAACTAGTAGAATTTTGGGGAGGGTACAATCCAATAATGCCAACAGAGATTTATAACAATTTGAACTTTTCTACATTTATGAGTAAAAATTCAAAATGTTGAAATCATTTTACAAAAAAAGCACAACAATTTCTTTTATATCAACAATATATTTAAATTACCCATAATCCTATTTTTATTTATCCAAAAGAAATGCAAATCAATCTTCACAAAAACCTTCTTAAACTGGATAAAATATCTTAGTGAATGGAAAAAGACAAAACCATAAAATATAATTGAAAAGAAATCTACAATTGACATATACAACAATATGAATGAATCTCAAATTGATTTTTTTTCAAGTAAAAGTTGTCAGAATAAAATGCCCAAATTTCATGAGGTTTAACTCACAGCAGAAGCAATACACTGCGGCAGAAAAGAGATCAGCCGCCACAGATGCTAGAATTGTGGAAAGGAAGTGAGGGGAAGGAAGCAGTAGAAGGTAAATCGTTGCTCTGCCCAGTGTGTTCTGTGTCATGATTACTTTGGTAGACATACAATTTCATCAAAATTTGCAGAACAGTTACCAAATGCCAATAAAAAAGCAGTGATTTTTTATTTGGCTGTCTTTGGCATAGCAGTTGAGTTAAAACTTTTCTGTCTGAGTTCCGAATGGTGAGCCTCAAGATGTTTGGTAGATATATTCCCAAGGAAAGAAGCCAGCATAATAGAGGCTAATTTCAAAGGGTGACACACATTTCTGCCATACAAATGTACAACACTGATCACTTTATATCTGGCATACCATTTAGTTCTCACATCCATCCTATGAGGTAAGGATTAACATGGAGACAATTATTGTTATAGAGAAAGCAGGAAATCAAGATTTGAGAGCCTAACCAGGTAAATGACTAACTTGGTATTTGTTCAGTATCCCAGAGCCTCTAATGGGCACTTCTGAATAGTCTGGATGATCACTTAGGCTTCCTGTGATTTGTGCATGAAAGATGTGAAGAAAATGAAGTATTCTGGTTATTGTCCCCTTCTCTTCCGGTGACCAACTGTGAGGCCATCTTGATGAGTCCAAAAGGCAGGTGGCTAGAAGGTAGGTTTAAAAAGAAAACCTTATGAGACAGGTGGCCTAGCTGAGAAAATGTTCCTTGTTATCCCTCCCTTCAGGAAATTCCTGGTCTTCCCAGGCGCTTACTGAGTAGGAGGTAGAGTATTTTCAGTGTCACTCTGTAAATAAAGTGACATGCCGCTAAGAAATAATAGCATCTTCCTCTGTTTGCAATGTTCCAGAGCCATCAAATGCATAATCATGAAAATGTTCCTGACATTTTTTTCTGTGACAGTCAGAGCTGATCTTATATCATTTTCTGAGTATGTTTGACAGGTGCATAAGGAAGTGAAAAAATATTTTGCAGATACAACCTGAGTTACTCAATTGTCTAAACACTCATTTTGGAAACTGTTTTTCTTATGATTCTGTTGTTTAGTGTGAGCTAAACACTACATGCACATTCTTCAAAATTTCATAAATGTAAGGGTTCTTGGCTTAAATTTTTTTCACTATACTACTGAAGTCAATTTTATGTCCTGGGTGTAGAAAACAAACTTGGTTATAGAATAAGCAAAGGTCCTCTTTTTGCTCTTAAAAAGAACTTAGGAAAACCTTTTAATACATTTTATTCAAAAGAGAATTTCAGAACCTGACAGCAAATAATACAAATGTTAAAAGGTACACAAAGGAGGAAATAGGAATCTAAGAGGGCCATGGAAGAGACAAGAAGCACTGTTGAGCATTTGCCACCAAAGAAGTAAGGATGGTGGTACCACTTTCAATGAAAGTGATGCGTTCCCCACCAAGACAGGACACTTCTGAGACGAGTCCACCCAAACCATATAGTGAGTATCAGCTGATGGAAGGGATAGCTATGCTTGACTAATAAAGAGAATTCAGCAGCTTACTACCATTTGAAAATTCACATTCGTGACTTTGAATCAAGAACCTGGTATAATTAATTTCATTGAGAGTTGGAAATCTTTATTTTGTTTGCTTTTTTTCTTCAGCAATATGAACTAGAGGAAATTATCTACTTGACTTTGAGCCAACTTTAAAACTAACAAAATAGAAGCTATTAACCTAATTTGACTTCTTCAACGCAGTGCTAATTTCCATTCTTGTTATAGGCTTGTTAAATTAATCGCTTACATTTACCCATAAGCCAGCAGGTGTAAGCAGGATTATCTATTGGGGTATTAATTTGTGGCTGAGTATTTCTTAATTTCCTCTCCTTCCGTTCGAGCAGGTAGCCAAGCTTAAATATTCATTGAAAGATCTTTTTTCCTACACAAAAATCAAAGGTCACCTGAAGATTTAGTCTTTGCTTTTTTTTTGTAAATGGTAAAATATTTTTTTTTTTTTTTTGTCTTTTTGAGACAGGGTCTCACTATGCAGTTCAGGCTGGCCTTAAGCTCACTTTGTAGCTCAGGCTTGTCTCGAACTCACAACAATCCTTCTGCCTCAGCCTCCCGAGTGCTGGGATTACAGGCATGTGCCACCACGCCCGGCTTGGTAAAATATTTTGAAAACATTGCAGACTTATGGCTGAAAGGGTGAGGATGCCCTCAGGAAAAAGAAGATCCAGGAGACTGGCAGCAGAAATGCAAAGGAAAGCCTGGCCTTGGACAGGATCTCTAGCCTCAACAAGCATGCTCCCACCCTGGAGGGCTCAACAGGAGCCCCTCCCAGCATAGAAAACGGGGATGGAAGCTGCCTGTGCAATGTCGTGGAGACTGCAGGGCCTCCCCGTATCTCAGAAATCATACAGTCCTTCCAGTTTCTGGAGCCAACTTGCTCAAAGTGTCCTGATACTGACTAAAGTGAACTTCCTTCCTATAGGTGGAGAAGGGAGTAAGGAGAAATTTGAAGATAGTTTCGGGATCATTCAAAATTAATATTAGGGGTATACTTATTTCTTTCATTCCTGATTTTGCAGATTAATGTCCCTACTTGACATGGAAACTCAAAAGCCCAACAGGGAAGCACTGTTCAGCTTTAGATTTAGTTGACAGTTTTAAATGTATCAATATATTGGTTTGCCTGTCTTTGTAGAATTATAGAATGTTATGAAATTTAAAAAACTACAAATAGTTACTTATGCCTAATTTATTTTTTTAGGTTAAAAATATCTGAATCCAAATTTATCAAATGACCCCTCAGATCGCACTGGCCCAATGCTGGAGTGGGCACCAGCACACATGTCTTCTGCACGCCTGCCTTCCCAGAGGACATTCATAACAAACCCAAGCCAGGCTGGCCCTGCTGGAGAGTGACAAATTGAGATGGCGAAGTCCTTTCCTTTTTGGGGGAATTGTCTGGCTGACACTGTTTCATTTACAAAATAATATTCTTTCAGAAGATTTCCACAGAATGATATTACTCTATAGCAAACCCCAGGCAGTGGGAAACTCTGATTTTGATTATTATCCAGCCCTCCTTTCATCAATCTTTGTGTGGGGCCCGAGGTAAGAAATTCTGTTAAGAAAAGTAGTGAGTTGTTGCCACTAAAATCTCAGTAAGAAAGACAGCAGAGCAACCCTGCTTCTGGTTTCTGGGTCTACACAAAACTTACATACCAGTGCGGAAAGGAAGTTTGTTCCTGCACATCGCTGACTTTGTGCAGCGTGTATTGAAGAGAACTTGGGTGCTTTTGGCATTAAGACACTCAGTACCTCTCTTGAAAAAGAGAGGCAGGCAGAAAAACGAAGTGGCACCCATGGAAAGGACAGAAGACCTCTTGTGGAAGACAGAGGACCCAAACCAGCAGGCACTGAAGGCAGCATTTGAAAGGACACAGAAGAGGCGGAGAAGGCGAGATAGCAAAGCAGAGAACAGGAGCATCACCATCCAGGAGCTTGTGGAGATAACAGCATAAGATAAAGCATTCCCAGCCTTTCCAGGAGTGAAATTCCAGCAGATTCTCTGAAGTAGGGGTAGACCCACAAGAACAGAGTTAGAAGTCCTTAATGTGCCCAGTCCCAAGTTTTCCTTTGGGTTGCTGCTGCACAGCATCAGCGGGTTAGACGTGAGCAGTCTCATAGTATTTGTCTGATTCATCCAGGCCCCACCTCATTATTTCTCTGCTTGTTTCCTACCCACTTGACTTGGAATCTGAACCTCATCTTGAAGGGCTGTTTTCTGACACCTGCTCCATTTCTGCTCCACTTCCTGCTCTTCAATGACATTTCTTTTCTTTTTCTTTTTTTCATTAATAGGACAGTTTCAATAATTGATGTATTGTACATTGTTATCTTCTTAGTGGTTATCCGTAGTACAAGGAGCAGACAGGATATCCTGCCCAAACACTAGTCCTACAAATCTTTCTGCTCATTGAATTAAGAGAGAGTAGCTGTATATCTATCCTGCCTATTCTGTATGTACAAATGCAAAATGGTCCTTCCTTTGTATCCCCTTTTTTGTTTAATCCTGTCAGAGATGGGTATTCCATTGGCATCTAAATACTACACGTGTGTGAATTCAGCAAAACAATCCAAAACAGTCCAGCAGTCCACAATAGTAGTGGGTTATCCACAGAAGTTGTTGACTTGAGCCTTTCACAACTCAGCATATTAATATGGTTTTACTTTATATACCACATTTTTATATTTTTCTGCTGGATGGTGAAGACCAAGATAAAGAGAGACCTATATAACAAGAAATGGAACTTTTGGCATGTCTTGTTTCTACCATCCAATTGTAATTTATCCTACATGAACTCTTTTATTTCTGCACATATCTACTCTGCCTCTCCTAGATTCTAACACTGTGGCTTTCTTTCCTGCACAGCTCCAAAGATTTAGCAAAGCACGTTAACCCTTGGGGATGTTTTGATTAACATTCATTGATTCAGCTATCAAGATTACATTTAGGGTGAGTTAAACACTCTTGCTCTATCAAATATAGAAATATACACACCAACATAATGCAACTATAAATTAGCTGGGGATTTTGTTTTTGTTTGTTTGTTTGTTTTGTACAGAATCTCAATATGCAGCTCAAAATTAGTGATCCTCCTGTTTTCAGCCTACCCTGCACCGGGATTGCAGGCATTCTACCATGCCTAGACTCAGTTGCCGGCTTAGCACACCCAGGGACCTGGCCAGCACAGCATATTATGCCAGGGGTTGAACCCTGCCCTCTGCGCCTGCCTAAGCAGGCACTTGTTCTGCTGAGCTATCTCACCAGCCCTAAAGTATTTGTTTGCCCTCATATAACTACATATCTAAAATAGTTCATAGTCATTGGCAATGGTAAATAGAAGATGACTGCTGTACTGTGGTTTTCTCTCCATTCAAAATGAAGAGCCAATGGACTCAATAAACTAGATTTATGCCACTAGAAAAAGAAAAAGGAGTTCTTGGTGTCTTTAAATTGTGAACGAAGGGCCAACCAATTAGCCCAGCAGATTAAAGCATCTGCAAGCAGGTGCAGGAGCCAGGGGTTAATCCCCAGGCCTGCCTCGCTGGTCCCGCCCCCAGGGTGCGTTGAGACAGCAATTGAGACTGGATGTGGTGGAGCGCGCCTGTAATCCCAGCTCTTAGGAGGCTGTAAACACTGCAAGTCTGATCTAGCAGTGAGACCCTGAACACCCTGTAGACCCTTTCCTAAAATACAAAAAATAAATAAATAGTGAACGAATCAACTTCAGGACAAACAGACATCAATGTTTATGATGCTTCCATGTCTTGACGTCTTAGCAGAACCCTTCCATCTGGTCTGTATCTGCCTACTCTTCAGGTCCAGGCTCATCTCGTGCCCACTGAACCTTATGCTCTTACAATACCTGACAGATGCCCAAGCTTCCCTGTTCACTCTTAGCCTCCAGGTGTAGGAAGAGGTCTACTTGCTTTTATGCCTCCACTCTCAGAGACAGACCCCCAGCATCCAAGAAAAGCAGAAACATACGGCAAACCCTGTTTGAATTTGTGGTCCTGTATTGATCTTCATGGTATTTCTTCTTGGATGAGAGGTTTTCCTGGCAGTCTTCTTTGGTTTGATTTGGATCACCTGAGTCTGGGTCAATTTGGGAAGATCATTTTGATTTGGTTCAATTTTGTGATTTAACCTTAGTGATTAAAATCTTTGCATGAACTTGGTGCATCTACCAGAATCACTTGTCAATGATAACCCTAAGAAATATAATTTCCTTCTTCACTGCATTTTTAAAAAATAGGTCTTAACAAATTATTTTTCTGTTAAATTTAAATTTAATTTGTTTAAACATTTTAGAGGAGAAATAGCAGATTTAAGGTACACCATTTGGAATCAGCTGTCATTCTTTGGAATGGCGGTACTCACCCGTACTCTGGTTCTCCGGGAAACTGAGTCAGAAGGATTGTGAGTTTGAAAACAGGTTTAAAAACTGAAGGACTTACAGATATCCTGTCTCAAAATTATAAAGTTTTATAAAGGTGGTAGGTCTATAGCAAAGTATGGAGGCTAAAATTTCAATCTCTTTTACTGAAAAAGAAAACCTTTCTGTCCTAGTTTCTAGTCTGCATCAATCATTACTCAGAAGTGTTTTTGTCTTTATTGCATAAGTAACATTTTACCAATTACTATGTGCCAGTCATTGTGTTTAGTATTTTCCAGCATTATCTAATTCAATACATACAGAAAACAATACTGAAGCCATTATTTCAACAAATTACATTACCTGACTATGGTGTTATAGTTACTAAATAGTGAAGAAAATCTTGAATTTGGACTTCAACAGTCTTCATCTCGTTATAAAGTTGTAGGTCTTATCTATTAAGCTAACCTGCATAAATTTTTATCATATTATGATAAGTATGTTTATTAAAATTAAAGCCCTTATCACTTAATTTAATACTTTTAAATCTTTTCTATGTTATTTGGGTTCACCCACTGTCTCTCTGCCACTTACTTCTTCTATTTTATATTTTGCAAAAAGTAAGTCCATTAAGTTTATCAACCTATTCTATCAACAAAGTATTTGCATTGGTATTCTTATTTAATTTATTTACACTTTAACAAATAAATCTTTAATAACAATACAAGCAGATAATATATTTGAAATGAATTTATTATCTATAGCATTATTTAAATCAGCCTAGTAAAATAAAATTAAGAGAACAAAATTAGTAATGTGCTAAATTCAAATCTTCTTTAGTATAATAACTATCCTTGAACACCTTCAACATTTGCCAAAGAAATTCAGCAGAATGATTATATTACCTTGAGCTGAGTTACCTGTCAGTAAATTGAAAAATAAGAAAATTCAATTCCTGTGTTTTGTAGAGCTTAATATAAATCTTACCATAGTTGTGTTTATATTTCAATTCTTTCTTAGCAACTGTATCCCTCTGAGAATTATTACAAGAATGATGAGAAGAAAAGAGATATTCCATTTCTAAACAAATGGAAAGTACTTAAAAAGTTTTGGAATACAGTTTAATATTGAAACAGTGTTGCTTATAGTTAATAAATAAAAGTCATTTGTTTTAAATAGTTGTCCTTGAGGGAACTCATTGTAGCTCATTACACAGTACTTTAAGGATTTGAACTTAAATCTTGATTCTCAGTAGTGAGTAGAATTTTATTTTAGGCAGGAATACAGGGAGTGGAATGGGATCTAATGATTACCTAGCTTGAATTTTGATACATACTGAAAAGTAACCTGAATAATTTCATGCTGTACTCAAATCCAGCCAGTTTGGTGACCAGAATGAAAATGATTTTGTCATACAAATGTTACTAATAAGAAAGAGTTCAGATTTGTTCCAACTCATAAATGATGAGGAACCATAAAATTAAAAGATCAATGGACCAAGCAGGGCCCAGGTTTTCATTGGTTGTCTAATGTTGCATTTTAGTTGTAGTTATGGAAAAAAAAATAAAATATGTTCCAAGACTATGAATATCATAATATCATAAATGGTTAATAAAGAAAAAAGCAGATTCCTGAGAATACCCTAGACTGCTAAGCATCCTTGGGCTATCCCAGAAGCTATAATTTAGCAAGCATACCAAGTGATTTTTAAAATTGAAGTATAACCATGAAGCCCAGAAAACTCAAGTGTACAGTTGATTAGCTTTTACATATGAATATAACCAGGCAACAAATATTCAGAATCAAGATATAGTAGGCTGTGATCAGCCCAAAGAATTTTACATCCTACTAAAACACCTGGAGAAAAAAAGTCACAGTTTTTCCTTTCTATAAACCTCATGCAAATGGAACATATGGTATATATTTTTTTCTTTTTATATAAACGATTGATTTCTTTCAACATCATGTATTTTAGATTTGTCCATTTTGCTGACGTTATAGAGTATTTTCTGTTCTGCATTATAGTTGAATGATGGATATTTTGGTAGTGTTAGAGGTGATACTTGTATACAGCAAAATTTTAAAATCTCCAATTTATATATTTGAAGTACTCTGTGCTTGATCAAAACAATGTTACAATCAAAGTAAGAAATCTGTGAGTGCTATCTGGGTGCTTAGAATTTCAAATTTGAATCATGACTTCTATTAAAGCTTAGTTACATACAGAGGTTCAACTTGCATTTAAACAAAATATTATCTGAGAGAATTTTATATGCATAAATTACTTAGAATGTTCTACGATATTGCTATGTATAGTTTAATTACATTGGTTGGAATAGGAAAGAATGAGAGATATGCATCAATAGGGAAAACAGTGGATAAAAGGCAAATAGGAGAGCCATGACAAAACCCTACACAAGGAGGTAGAAAGGGGGAAACACGGGAAAGCAAGGATGGGAGAGAAATAGATCACACACATAAGTGTTCTTCTTTCTTCTCCCACACATATCTCCTGGTCCTCAGCCTGGTAGTTACTGCCATTTCCTCCTGAGCTCATTCTAGTGGAGCTATGCTCCCTATTCTCTTGCTACAGGTCTGAGGGAAAATGCCTTCATCAAGTAGGCAAGATCCCACTCTTTGCTCCATTACTCTAGGTTTTGGTACCAAGAGGTACAGTGGTAAATCCTTCAGCTCAGTGGTAGTAAGTGCCTCATCTAACCATCCAACCCAGAAGTATCATGACCTTTGTCAGACAGTAGATACAAAATGTTTCAAGATGGTTTATGAATCTATATCCTTAAATTAGGATATAGGCAGGGTGCTGCTTATGTGCTAAGGTAAGGTGTTAGATAAGTACATTCTTGAGCTACCACAAAAATCACTATTGGTGGTGGGACAGGATATTATGTCGACTTTTAGTGCTATGGTCATCCATTAGGTAAATAATTATTGAATCTTTGATATAATTCAGCTATATAAAACCTGTAAATATAATATCATGTATGCACCTTGTACAATACCAAAACATTATGAAAACAGTTTGCAATGTATTATTTCATCGACTCTGTATGGTTATGGTGTTTTGAAACTGTCTGATTGACATTTGTATTTCAATAAAATAAAAATAAATGGAAAAAAATGTGATTTTGAGTGGTACCCAGTTTCACACATATATAACTAGAAATCTACTAGCAAGCCTTTAACATAACCATTATTAGTCTCTGTTAGAGACATCAAAAGTGAGCCAAAAGTCAATGAAGAAGTTAGAATTAACACAGGGGTATAACATAGTTTGCAAACTTAAGCATGAAATTGTCCATGTAATTTGTGTGTCAGTCCACATATGTGTAAGAAATCATCACATACCTATATACCCAGAGATCATTTCAGAATGGTTCTCTGGAATGTGCTACACTGAATTGAGGCCTCTTGTTACGGTTCCACCTAATGGCTAAGGCAGGGAGCTTCAGCCATACTTACTTCAAATAATCCCTATTGTTGAAATGTATTAAAGAACTAAAAGTTTATCACATCCTGAAATCACTTAAAAAACACTCACTATTCACCAGAAAGACATATACTTTTTGATATCCCTAATGTTTTACATATATTGGGTGAAATAATTTGCAAGTATGTTTAGTCTTCATCTTTAAATTGCACTACCACAGTAAATACTGCAGATTTGTTGAATTTTTTTAATACTGTCGTGATTTACATAAAGAATTTTGAGAGATGAGAATTTTTGATACATAAGAAAACTGTCGATACTTTTAAAGGCAGTTCAGAAGATAATTTGGTTTACATTTGAGAAACTGGGCAGCTCAAGCAAAAAGGAGAAATAATTGATTCATTTGAGTAAATCAACAAGCTAGGCTTAAGTCTGAGAACAGATTATTCCTTGATCATTTTTCACACGTTTATGCTAGAAAAAGACTAGCTAAGATCAAAAGATGGAAATTTTAACAAATTTGCTGGCACAAGGTCACTTGCATGTGCAAACCACAGGTCAAACTGAAAACTAAAAAAGTATTTCTACATAGTAATATCATCCTCCAGGTAAATTTCTATAGTGCCTTTACCTTTCCTTGTTGAGAGGAAATAAATCAACATGAATATTTTTTATTATAAAAGAGGTCAAAACTATTTCCTCTCCTAACCTGACACAGCTTGTTCATCACGGCTTATATCTAGATGTCTACTCAGAGCCCCCACACACTCCTAGTGGTGGTTCTGGGAAGGTGACTGGATCTTGGGTAATTGATGGTGGGATTAAGGGTACGTGGGACATGAGAAGTCCAACTGTCTTAGAATAGTTCTGGGTGGGACTGAATGGATTTGCTAAAGCCAGGAGTTGTGGGTGGCACCAACCAATAGGTTTGTAGCTTAAATGCAATATTCTGGCTGCCTTCCTGCCTGTCATGCCAGGGACGGTGTCTTCTCTAAGATGCCCCTCTGCCATGCAGTTCTCCTGTACAGCCAGCCAACTATGAACTAAAATCTCTACAAACCGTGAGCTCAAATGAAACTTTCCTCCTTTAACTTACCGGGTGTTGAGAATTTTATCCCAGCAATGAGAAAACAACTAAGACATTGCTTGTGTCAAATATTTCAAGACAGGTGGATCTTTCTCTCACTTACACAGGGACTCAATTCATGCTATTCACATATAGGTCATAGCAATACAATTCAATTTCTTTTGCCAAGATGCGGTCGAACTGTTATGTTACTACCTCTATTAGTTCATGTCACCTTGCCAAAAACTTCCAGTGGTTTCCTACTTCAGGACAAAACTAACTCTCAGTAAGAAACTATAAAATGCAGCAAACTTTATTATCATTAGAAGATGTAGGGGCCAGGGAGATAGCTTGTCTGTCAAAGCACCTACCTGATAAACACAAAAAGCCAGGTTCTATCCCCTGGTACAGCACACTGAGCTGGCCACTGAAAACGGATTTAGTGGTGCACACCTGTAATCCCAGTGCTGAACAGGCTGAGACAGGAGGATGCTATGAGTCTGACATATGTAATGAGACCCTGTACTAAATAATAAGTAAGTAAAAAATTTAAAAATTAGAGTTGGGATAAAACAAGTGAACTATATAGTTACTTAATATTTCCTTCAATGTAGCTAGTCCTTCTGTTTAACCAAGGCATGCTGGAAATTCTTTCTTGGGTTTAAGACTGTGGTGGGGGAACATAACTGTGGAATATGTCCCTGAATATTAACTTATGAGATAATGTATGCCAGATATGTCATAAATCATTACAGTTCCATGGAGACAGTGATGTTACTTATGCACAAAAAAAAACCCAAAAGTTATTTTGCATTGAAAAATTTAGAATTAGAAACAATAAAAAGTAAAATCTTTATATTATTATCCTACAATATTGAAGATTAAGGGGCTGGGAAGATGACTCAGTAGAATAAGCACTTCCCTGGCAAACGCAAGGGCCTGAGTTCAATCCCTGGTTCCACAAAAAAAAAAAAAGAAGATTAATATCTGTAAATTTCATGCTTAGCTATTCTCTTGGATGACCTTTTCTCTCCTACTAGCAGTATTCCCTTCTTTAAAGTTTCCCTAAATGTAGTGAACATTCAAGTTCAGTACCTTTGTACTTGCTTCAGTTTTCATCCAAAAGGCACTTTCCAGAGGTATTTCCATGATTTACTTCCTTCCTTTACTGCTCATCCACTCAAATGTCACTTTAGCAGCTAAAATCTTACTTTACTATGCCACAAAAAAACAGTAACTTCTTTATGCCTTATGTTTCCCAGACCCATTTACTCTATATCCACACTTAAAAATTGCAATGACTGTTTATCCCAACTAGAATTTGAGATCCATGAAGTCTTACTTGTTTTGTTCCATACTTTTTTCCCCAAGTTAGAGAACAGCATATAGTTGATGCTCCGTACACCATTTTAGTAAATATCAGAATATGAATAGATAATAATATAGCAAAAGTTAAACTGGTAAACAGCTGATCTTGCCCTCATTGTGGTTCTTTTATTAGTAAAGACTTTATTGTGAAGACATCACAGCTGGCCTAACAGGTGCCAATGCACATGTTTGAAGCTCAAGGATGAAAGGTTGCGTGGTAGTGCATGTGTGTTGAGGGGCAAGGGTATATTTATGTTCCTCCCTATAGATTTGTTGCCTCTGCAGCATGGCCTAGGGGTTACACAGATGTGAATCATGAGCCTCATTCAGTATGACAGGTGTGACCCCGGGACCTTGGCATCTACGTGGAATTCCAATAAGCTATCTAAGTGACCACACACCAATAAAGGAGACAGTCTTCCAAATGCCTTTCTTGAGTCTGCTGCTTTTCAGCTACACTTTTTTTACTTCATGTTCTCCCTTTCTTGACTTTTAAATGATGTTTATTCTCTCTCACGCCTTCCTGAAAAGTTACAACTGTCCACAGTGTCTCTACTTTTTTTTTTCTATTTTCTGCTGAATGCTATTTTGTGAGATTAGAACTTCTACCTTGCTTCACTGTTCTTAAAACCAGCTCATCCTAAAGACAGTCTTACGTAAATGCAAGAGGAAACCAAGGTTTGTGGAGGATTTCACGCCAGTGTCAGGAAGGAGCAAAGTTTTCCAGTGCTACTAGGAATCTAAAGAATAGCCTCTCTCTATGTGCGCACACACTGGCAGGAAGAGCAAAGAGGAAGACCTGACAGTGTGGGTGCTGAAAACACCTTGCAGCAGTGCCAGGAGGAATGTTTTGCCAATCTGCTGTTCTCACTGTAGATTCCAATAAGGCAATCCTATGAAGTAAGTGAATAGTGCAAGGAAAACCATGCCAATAATTTTTCTTCTTTTTAAACAAGAAATCAGGTGGAACAAGGAACTTAGTTACTATAAGTGTTAGAGTAAGGAGATGCTATGTAAAATTTTCTCATTTTTAAGTTTATATTAGGACATGAATCATAATTTAAAACAAAGAGCAGGTTATGTACAGTATCGTGAATTTTTAATACTAAATATAGAGGTTGAATCTCAATTTTTACTAATTTTTGGGACTAAGTTGTCATGACAGTCCTGAAAAATCACCATGTTATAGACAGAAAAAATACACATTTTAGTTGGTTAAACCCACATTTTGCAAATCAAATGCTGTAGAAAATCCCACAGTGACACTAAAGCACAAATGAAAGAAAGTGACATTTGTTAAGCAGCTAATATTTGACAGGGAGTTTTAAGATTTTCTTATTTACCCCACCAACAAGGAGGATTCAGCTCCCTATTTTTGAGAGAAACAAATGCAGTTTTGGAAGGACTGAGTTGTCTCAAACCAGAAAGCCAAAGAATCTGATTTAATTCTGTGCCTGAGACAGAAAAATATGAAAATGAATATTCATTTGACTCTCATTAAGTTTATATATTTTCTTTTTTTTTAATTTTATTGAGAAATAAATAGCAATGAGACAGTTTCAAAACAGGTTAGTAGGACAGGTACAATAATTAATACATTGCATATTGTTGTCTTTGTAGTGCTTATTCAGAGAACAAGATGAAGGCATATCTTGTCTAAACGCTATTAGTTCAAATCTTTCTTCGCATTGAACTAAGAGAAAATAGCTGTATATCTATCCTAACTATCTTGTATATACAGATACAAAATGGTTATTGTATCACACGCAAAAGCTTCAGGCCCTCTGGCACCTCGAGTCTTGGGTCCTCATACTATGTTAATGAACTACATTTAATGAACTTTCATAAAGCAATAAAATTTATTGATGAAATTTGTGAGTATAGCAGACAGCCTCATGATCTATCTCCACTCAGTTAGTTGCCAGGTTTCGCAATGTCCCCCAAGCCGAGGCTCAGTCTTTTGACTGAGGATGACAGATGTAGAACAGTGCCTCCTACAAGCCACGGTGTTTAAACTTACGCACGTTTAATCAGTTAAGGGCAGGAGTGACTTCAACTATGCCAAATGAGCTTGCCTCCCCCCCCAAAAGAAAAATGAGCTTGGTCCTAAACCTCCATATTTGCATGGTACTGAGATATAGATTTTTTTTGCTACCTATGTTGCCAAATGTCCTCCTTCCTGTTCAAATAATAGAAAAGGAAAATATCAAAACAAATAAAATTAAATTGAATGTTTTCAAGAGATGATGGGACCACAACAACTGAGAGTGTGGGGAATGGGAGAATTTTAACATGTAAAGTGATTCTTAAATGAACTTACTACACCACAGTCTTTAAGAATTTGATTCATTTTGAACAATGCAAAATGAGAAAACATGAAATAACACTGTAAATGTGTTTTCTTTCAAAAGATAATTGCAATTTGACTTCCAGAAGATATTTGTCTTTAACAGAAATCAAGAAATGAATGAACTTTTACATATATTTAGTTTAAAGGATTAAATATTTGTGTGATATCTATGGTTCTCGCCTTTAAATGACTGTTTGACTAAACCAATTCATTTCTGTTTCTTCACCGTACTAGTTTTCCATCAGCAGCTTCAAAACATATTATTTTTCCCAATTTCTGTGGGCCAGAACTCTGCCCAGAGTGCCATGGAGCTGAAATCAAGGTGTCATGCAGTGTTGCCGTCTGGGCCTGGGGTCCCCCCAAGCTCCTGTCTGCTTGGCAAAGCCTACTTCCTCACAGCTTTAGGACTGAGCTCTGCTTTGGCTGGAGCAGTCACTTGCTGTCTGCTCCTAACCCTTGGAAGTCATCCACAGAGAGAGACCACTCATGGCTTTTCCCTGGTCAGTGAAAGCATCTCTGACTTTCTCTTCCAGTTAAATGGAGAAGATACTCATTATATAGACTATTCCTATAAATAAACTGAGTTACTCTGAATAAATTCCTTTTTTCTATTTTAACAGCTTTATTGAAGTATAAGGATATGCAAAGAGCTGCGCAGTCTGACGCATCTGGGCCTATGCAAGCACATACCTTGGTGATAGTAATCACGACCCCCTTCAAGTGATCTCTGCCATATTGTGTGCCGGATCACCAGAGTGAAACGAGCTGTGTTCCCTGTTCCTGGCTTTCGGTAGGCTATGTGCACCAGGAGAGTAGGCTCTTTAGGATGTACGAATGCTGCCTACCGTTTCACAGAAAAGGCCTGGGAAGGATCCACTCGTGGAGCTCTAGTACGCTCCACTGACAGTGCTTACACTTTGTGAGGGCCCTGTGGAACAAATGACTAACTATAACCTTCCATTTCATCTCTTCTTTTGTCACTCTTTTCTCCTTTTCACAGCAATCCAAATGTTTACAGGGTAATGAGGGGCTCAGGGTAATATTAGCAATGAGTAGAGGCCTTATCTAAAGAAAGAAAATTCTAATTTTTATGAACAAAAGAACTGGAGGAGGAATTCTCAGTTGATTTCAGTCAGACAACCTCCTACACTCTGACACTTACATCACTTTTCTTCAAAACAACTTAGTTAAAAAGGAATATATGAGGGTATTGTTAGCCTGGGTTGGTAAGTATAGAATGAAATTATTATTCTTAAAGTCATCACTCGTTTTTTGCAAGAAAAAAATAATTCACAATAAAACTTTAAATAATAACAGATTAGAATAATGCTAGTGGTCTGGTGTGGTATAGAGAACTGAAAAAGAGGCCATGATAACTTTGTGATGAAAGAAAATTGAGCAATCTAATCTGATGCATTTTTTTAGAGAATTCTGGTGACTAAAGCACTGTGATCCTTGCACAGAAACATCCTGGATTTTTCTAGCTGCTCGTTAGTGCTTTCCATTTTACAGTCATCACATAGCCTCTCCTTCCTTCTGACCTCTGTTGTTGGCCAGGAATGCAGCCTTTTGTAATCCTGCACACTCTCCCCATTCTCTTTTGTCCTGGAGCCAAGAAGGAAGTATGCCTAACATGAATGAGAAAACCACGACAAAAGTCACTTCCAAAACCTAAATACATCTGCATAGACTAGACCTTCTCCATGCTCAGTGAAGCAAAGCCTTCCATTGTTGGAGGCAAACAATAAATAGAAGATGGCTTACAGGAAGTTAATCATCACTTGGAAGTTCTTGTTCAATGCTTCTAAGGCCTTTGCCTACTGCTTTTTATAGGAGCGTATGAATACATAACACACCATAAAATGTATGGAAGATTCCAGGAGTTAAGCAAAATGTATAATACCAATAATCCACTAAACAAGTCATCATCTTCTCATTCTGTCTGCTAACAAAAAATAGTACAGTCACATATATATCAGTGAATCATTCTGTGATTTACCCAGCTCTTATTTCCTGGATACACATTCTCATACTTAAAATACAAATATGTGTACTATGAATGAATGAATTTCAAAATCAGATAATTTTCAATTGTTGCCACAGAACTGCCTGAAACATTTTATTAGCCACACTGCACTGCAAATAGTCCAAATTTAACTAAAGTTTATAAGGTTCAAGACTTGCTATAAAAGTATATGTGTTTCAATTTATAAACCAAAAGGAAATGTTTCTACTCATGATGCCCAACTTCTTGTTGTCACTCAATACTTGTTATGTTAATATGAAAATTCATTATCCATTTTGGGCATAGCTATAAGTACTGCTATACAAGCACAAACTGAACCATAAATTATTTCAGTGTTAAGAATATGAAAAAATGCCTAAAATTCCTACCACCAGAGATCAACAACACTTTAACAACACTTTGAGTCATGAAAATGGAGAACTCAAGACATTTACTGTAGCTAAATTGCTCTGAATCTGAGTAGGCTCCTCTTTTTCTCATATTGTCTGATTAGATTCATTTCTTTGTTTTTTTCTGTTAAATAATTCTGTTAGTTTTATTCTACTGTATACTATTATGGACTATTGGACTATCTTGGGTTATCTTGCTGAATTCAAGCAGTTACAATATTTGGACTGGCAAAAAGTATGAAAAGACCCTTTCAAGACTTCTCCAAATACAGTTTCTCCAACTGCAATGGAACATTCATCTCTCAAAAAGAAAAGCAAGGAAGGGGTATGTAAATGGAAGACTGCTTTGTATGCAAAAAGATATTTATAAAATATAAAAGTAGGTTCATTTCTAATATATATACAATATACTACATGAAAATTATTTCATGTCAAGTGTATATAAATGTAATCACTTCTGTGTTTTTATTTTTTGTTTTACTTATTTATTTTTTATAATTTTATTTTTTTAATTTTTGTTTTATTGAAGTACAAATATCAATGAAACAGTTTTAAGATACCTTGACAAGATGGATTTGATAAATTAATACATTGAAAACTGTTTTCATAATGTTTTGGTATCATAAGGTACATACATGGTATTATGCTTACAGACATTATTATACCGTATGTCTCTTATCATTAGAGTATAGCTGTTTGCATATCTTATTTTTTATACTTGAGTTACATCAAAGATTCAATAATTAATACTTTCTACCTTGTTATTTTCCTAGTGATTGTCCATAGTACTAGAAGCTGACATAATATCCTGTCCAACCACCATTAGTGTAAATCTTGCCTCTCATAGGATTCTATAGAAGCACAGCGTTATCTATCCCAACTGTACTATTTATACACACACATCATGGTTTTTCCTTTCTATACCCCTTCCTTTGTCTACACCTGTCAAAAGTGGGAACTCCATTGACATTCAACTAACTTAGGTGCTTGAACTCGACACCACAATCCAACACAGTCCAGCATTCTACAACCTTAGTGAGTTATTCAAAGAAGTTGTCGACCATATCCATTTACAGCTCAGCTTAATATTATGACCTCGCAATGTATACTTCATTTTTACACTTTTCTGTTGGATGGTTAAGACCTAGATAGAGCAAATCTTATATACCAACACATGTACTTTATGTTTCTTATGTGGTCAGTGAAGTCCCCTCAGGGTTTATTTTCTGAACAAGGAGATTATGGAGCCACAGAGTAAAGAGACTGAAGTTCTACAGTGTGCCTGGGGAGAATCACATGGAGAGAAAACTTTCTCTCAAGCTCTCTTTTTGAAAGAATCAAGCAAATGTTTGGCCTTTAACTCATCAAATCCACTCCTCAGCATTCATATAATGTTCATACAGAACTTGTACAAACTTGCTCACAATGAATTCATTTATAATACTCAAAAAGTGAAAAAACAATTACACCTATCCAGAGAAAAAGTAATAAATTGAAGTACACAATAAAATAACACAAAGACATAGAAGCACTGAAAAATGGACATAGACTGTATAACTGGATAACAAAAACACTTAGTTAAATAAAATGTTATGTGAAGAAAACTATATTGAAATGAAAAATGCAAAAATAAACTGGAATGGCAGAACGCAGACTCTTAGAGTGGCACCACACAGATTGACTGAAAGGGGACACAACAGAACCTTTAAAATATGAAACATTCTATAGCTTGAAGGGAATGTGGTGGATCCATAGGTATTCGGATTTTTGAAAGCTTCACAAACTGTAAACTTGAGATCTGTATACTACATTATATAGAAGTACCATTTTAGTGGGAAGCAATTTGATGAAGTATAACAAAAATTTTTCTTGATCAAATAAGTTTAAAAATTTGTGTTAAAGTAAATTTTCTTCAGTTGTATAAGTTACACTATGAATCTTCAAGGAGAAGGAGTGAGTAAACATTTTGCCATGGGATATTTGAGGACCACTCTTAGAGACTAATGTGCCTCGGACTACAACACAATAAGACATTTGTGTGGCCAGGGAGATGGCTCAGTGGAGTAAGTGCTTCCCCGGCAAGCACAAGGGCCTGAGTTCAATCCCAGGTTCTGCCAAAAAAAAAAGAAGACATTTGTATAATTCATAAAATGGCTACTGAAAAGAAATTTTATGTGAACACACATGTATGTTAACAGCAATAAGAGGAGTAACAGAAAAATACAAAACAATCCATTTCCAAGGCATAGTGACACATATCCTATCTTCTGTGCAAACTGTTAATAACGTAACAAAAAGAAAATAGAAATTGTTACTAGGCCTGCAGACAAGACTAGAAGAGACAGCTGACAGAAATAACAAAGGAGAATTCTGAGGATAGAAAAAGAACAGACGATTGAGACTTTGATTCAGAGAGACATGACAGTTGTACAACAGGAGTCAGGATTTTATTTTTGGCTCAGTTGCAGACATAGCCGGGGCCCCCTGGGCAACCCACATGTGCAATTTATGACACCAGTTAGCTTTGCATATCTGACCTGCAAGTCTGTAACTGTCTGTGGCTGGTGGCAGCTGTCCCTGCAGTACAGTAAGGTGATCCCTGTGTACCCCTTGCCTTGGAGGTATCAGAGCTACTCTAGAAAATCTGCTGCTCAGGGTTGTCCTGTGAACAGGTCACCTTGGACTAGTGCTGTTGGGTTGTAGTCTTCACTTCAACAAAACCCAGGTATTTTGGAGCTTTAACAGAAGCTCCGAAGCACACATTATGGACTGTAGGGAGTGGGGTGGGGGTTGCTCAGGTGGACATCCTGATGCTGAGGGACAAGTGCTGCCTTTGTTCCAGCCATCATCAGAATCATGGGTGAAGAGACACTGAAGCTTTCACATTAATAATTTGCATCACGTATTTACATTTGTAAACAACCTTGCCTGCCAAGAAAATGATTCTGCTCATTTGCTCATAAGCATATCCAACCACAGTTCGTGTCTCACTCTCCCGTATAGAACATAATCCACCACTTCACATTGTTTTCTATAACAAAGTGCATGTCTGTCTAGGGCTCATTAGGCATTGTAGATCTGTTTCCCATCTTAAGTCTTGGTAAACTTTAAAGTGTACTTCACAGAAACTTAACACATACCAAAAGTACTATGTATACGATGGTGGTGTGAAGACAGAAAATGTGGTACTCATACACTATGAAGAACTACTAAGAAGGATAAATTTAGGGTGCTTGTTTGCAGATCAGTGCATCTTGACCACAATGCTACGTGAAATGAATCTGATCCACAACTATAATTGCTGCATGGTTTCCTCCATAACAAAAACACAAACAATACAAAATTTATTTATTTATTTATTATATAAAGAGAATATAAAATACTTACACAAACAAAGCCAAACAATAGAAATGACACAGAGTAAAATACCAACAAAACAATAAGAATTCTACAATAGTTGCTGTATTGTATAATGTGATCTTTAAGCTACTTTTTAGATTACCAGATATAATCATGTAAAATTGGTTTAAAAAAGAAAACAGCTATAAGAAATTAAAAAGGTCATGAATAAAAATTAAACATCAAGTGCTCCCCTCTGTAGACCAGCAGAAATTGGCAGTACAATAAAATCCAAGCTATTTCACTTATGTACTTAAATAAATCTCTTCTCAACCTGTTCCCTTTCATGTTCTTTTCCTCATCCCAATTTTTCCTTCCCTTTGAACAGATTCTTACCCTTTCACAGTACCTATTATACCTTTCGGATTTTATTTACTCTTTCAGGTTCTTACTCTAGCTGGACAATATGATGATTTCATGGGTCTGATTTATTCACTTATGAATATGGTCTCTAATTGCACCCTTTTACCTACAAAAGCCTCGAATTTGTCTTTTTTTACATTTCAGTGATAATCCATTGTGTAAAAATACCACGTCTTTTTTATGTATTCCTCAGTTGATGGGCATCTGGATAGTCTGCAAGATTTACCTATGACGAACTATGCTGCTATGGACATGGGTGCACATATATCGCTGTGGTATGATGTTTTCAGTTCTTTTGGAAAAACATCCAAAAGGGAAGGAGCTGGGTTGAGTGGCACTTCTAATCTTAGTGTTTTGAGAAGTCTCCACAGTGATTTCTAGGGTGGTTGTAGCAGTCTTCACTCCCACCAACAATGGAGAAGGGCTGCTTTTATTTTCTTTTTTTCTTTTTTTCCATTTATTTTTATTTTATTGAAATACAAATGTCAATCAGACAGTTTCAAAACACCATAACCATACAGAGTCGATGAAATAATACATTGCAAACTGTTTTCATAACGTTTTGGTATTGTACAAGGTGCATACATGATATTATATTTACATGTTTTTATACAGCTGAATTATATCAAAGATTGAATAATTATT
>PVKA01007487.1:25319-77666 GCA_004027165.1 Ctenomys sociabilis | reverse complement strand
CTCCTTCCTCTTTCTTTCTTTCTTTCTTTCTTTCTTTCTTTCTTTCTTTCTTTCTTTCTTTCTTTCTTTCTTTCTTTCTTTTCTTTCCTTCCTTCCTTCCTTCCTTCCTTCCTTCCTTCCTTCCTTCCTTCTTTCTTTCTTTCTTCTTTTCTTTTCTTGGTCTTTTTGAGACAGTCATGCCATACAGTTCAGGCTGGCCCTTAGCTCACTTTGTAGCCCAGTCTGTTCTCAAGTTCACAGTGATCACCCTGCCCCAGCTCTCAAGTGCTGGACTGCAGGTGTGCACCACCACACCCAGCTAACATGATATAATGGCACTAAAAACATAATTGTATTAAAAATTTAACTGTAATTGTACTAAAAATATAATAAAAAGTATCTTTTCAGAAAATATCCAGAGATCCATCTTTAATTTCATTGTAATCCTGGATTTTTCACACTGAGTGCTACTTAAAATAAGCAGATCACTTATGTATATAAAACTTATTTTATACAAATACAATTATATAGTGTGTTAAAATAAACATAGTGCATATACTTATTTCCTAAGCTAAAAACCTGATAGTTACTCAATAAATATTTTGGGAGGGGTCAGACGGATAGGTCAGCTGACTAAAGTGCCTGCTTAGGCAGGCGCAGAGCCTGGGGTTCAGTCCCTGGCGTACCTTGCAGGCCCTGCTGCTGGGGCTTACTGAGATGGCAATTTTGAGACTGGGCATGGTGGCACGTGCCTGTAATCCCAGTGCTTGGGAGGCCAAAAACAGGAGCATCACTAAGAGTCTGATTTGTGTAGTGAGACCCTGTAGACCCTGTCCTAAATACGTAAACGTAAATAAATATTTTGGAATGTTTATTATTTTTCTGACCATATAGTATATTTATATTAAACCTATATTTAGTATTGCCTTCTGTGATACAACATTGTAATGTAAAAATCTATACTGAGTTTTTTGTAATAATAACGATCTATGCAATGATTTACAGAAACAGCAATCAAGGTAAGTTTAGTACCATGTATTTGCCTTTAGGATTTCTGTATTACTTGGAAGATAAAACTCAGTTTTCCCTCTTAGTCATCAAGGAAAGGACACAAATTCTTTAAAAAAATATTTTATTTATTTATTTGTTTGTTTGTTTATTTGGTACAGGGTCTTGTTACGCAGCTTGGACTTGTAGTGATCTTCCTGTCTCAGCCTCCCCAGCCCTGGGATTACAGGCACGTGCCACCATACCTGGGGTTCTGGACCAGCACGGCACGCAGCATCAGTGATGGAACCTGAGTTCTTGTGCCTGCCAGGCAGGCGCCTAGACCACCGAGCTATCTCCCTAGCACAGAATTCAGATTTTTAAATGTTCACAGTTGTTTTTCTTCATTGCTTCTTGGGTCATCCTTTATCTAATGGAATCATATTTGTTCCTGAATGTCCCAGTAGGAAATTGGGAATACGGAATATGGGCTGCTCTTTGTAGTGCTGCTGATTTCCTGCTGAACACAAACGCTTTATGACATAATTTTGGGAAACACAAGAAATAACGTGACAATCTGAGGCAGGTTTGAAATTTGAGAAGGTAGAAAAACTTTTCCTTCAACATCCTAGAGGCCAAATCAATACAGATGGAAGGATAAGTGGGTTTCACTTCATGCTGTGGAAAGCCGATAAGCCAACAACACAGCGAGTTCCTGAATCTCTCTCCCAGCTGAAAAACTACCCCTGAATAATTGATGCGATCATTTCTTTCATCATTTTGTTGAATATTTCAGCAACGTGCAACACAAAGTTTTAGCCAGTTAATGTTTTGTCACTGGGAGTTTACACCACAGTGGAGCGGAAGTCTTTATGTTTATTGTTCAAGGGCAGGATTGATATTGTAAGAGGACATTATTTAAAAACTTAGGAAATATATACAAGGTCCTGACCCAGACAAAGCGTTGGACCAGAAACATCCACGAAGATTCTCAGAAACAGAGCAGCAAAGAATTATTCTATAGTTTGCTCTTTAAATTCTTTGGAGTGGCTCTTGTTTATTATACTATTTATCTTGATTCTCCTACTACAGTTCATTACTACCATACAAAAGTAAGTTCGATAAAATACAGAGTTACAAACTGGAATCCTGACTTTTCAGAAGGATGAATGTGATTAAGATAAGCTATTTATATGTCACTTCCTGATTTCTAATTCTCTAAATCATTTTGTAAAAAATTAAATTATTTATAAGCCCCATGTGCATAGGACAAATAATACAAATACACAGACTTTAAATTCTTTTTTTAAAAAAAAATATATTTGGTACAGGGTCTGCAGGGTCTACAGGATCTACAGGGACTCTCTATGCAGACCTGACTCATAGTGATTCTCCTGTTTTCAGCCTCCTAAGCACTGGGACTATAGGCATGTGCCACCACACTCAGCATCAATCGCCAGCTCATTGCATGCCGGGGGCAGGGCCGGCCTGGCAGGCCCAGGGATTGAACCCCGGACACTGTGCTCTGCCTACTTTAAATTCTTCAAGAGAGCAAAGCATTTGAGTTATCAATGCAAGAGCAACAACTTCGGTCTGCCTAAAAGGCACTTTGATTTTTCACTTGAAACACACATTTTCTTTCCTCTTGCTCAGAGTCTGTTGTTTGTTTTCAAGCCTTGCTCTTGAGCTTGAAGGGTGTGTTTCTGTTCTCCACACTAAGTCTGATAGTGGAGGTAGAGCTCACAGTGGCACCCATCTACTTTTCCTGAGATCAGAACAGGCACTCTCTTGCCCTCACTATCTACAGTGTTCATACAAAGGAGAAATAGGGGCTGAGGAGATAGCTCTGTTGTCTAAGTGTAGTAGTATCTCTCTAAATTCAACACTGAGGCTATTTTGTGTTGAAATCTACACAAAACTTCAGTTTTTAGAAATGAATGATGAGGGGCCAAGGAGACAACTCAGTAGAATAAGTGCTTGCCTGGCAAGCGCAAGGGCCTGAGTTCAATCACCCAGTTCCTCCAAAAAAGAAATGAATGATGATAAAAGTGTAAGACCATCAGAGGTAGAAACTGATAATACTAAGCACTCAGCACACAAGTTGAGGTTTTTGCCTCCCATTCAATTCTTTTTCCAAAAGAAAGACTGCATCAGCCTAACATGCTGGAGGTTAGAGGACAGAAATAACTCTGTGAATCAAAACACAAACATTTCCTCTCATGCAGGCAATGATTTGCAATTAGGTCATGCTTCACATATTAGTTATACTTAATGAATGTTGGCCATTATTACTGTTCTTTGCTAGATCTTCTATATTAATCTTCTCAATTGATTTCTAAAACATGATGAGGACAGACCAGGCATTCAAATCGTCAGTGTTTGTTGATTTGTCCAGTCTAAAATTTTGATTCTCAGTAAAGTTAAACTTCTAGGTGTGTATCTTTTAGTTTCCCTGCTTCTGACACCTGTAAGTTGAGTAGTTACAGTTTCACCAGTTAACAATGTAAACACTTGAGTGTTAATTTATAGAATATATTAAAATCTAAGATTAAAACAACACCACTGATTTATAGTTCCATTCATTTACTATTTTCTGCCTCTGGAGTAATGGTGAACTATCAATAATTTAATAGTTTCACCAAAACATTTTTATTGGTCCATAAAATATTAAAATTATAGCTAAAAACTTTCTATCTATAGCTACAATATCAAAATTGCAATTACTCCACCGGTTTTGTCTAAAACCATTGTTGATCCTTTGGTTGAAATGTCCTGCACGAAGAAGAAGATATGACAAATTTTTTAGCTGTATCAACATCTTCTACACCATGAATGTTATTAAAGTATCCAGAGAGTCATATAGTTAATGAGATGGATATGTCCATGTATTTATTTTCTATAAAGAAATTAAAGTATAAAAATTGCCTTTCATTTACGATAGCAGAATTATTCTGACAAATCATATAGAAAGTACCTTTTTATTTGTCTGAGAAGGATGAAAGAAAAATATTCCAATGTTTTTGGTTTAGGCCAGTGGATATAAAAATGTTACTCTCAGTCTCTACATTCTTGGTCCAAGATGTAAATTGGTCTTACACAAACTTCTGTAAAGTGCTATATCCACTATTACTTGGTATTTTTAGTCCCTATTGCAAAATGTGAGAGAAGTCCGGTGTTTTGGGTTTTTTTTTTTCCATTTATGTATTTGGTACAGGGTCTCATGATGCAGCTCGGATTCATAGTGATCCTCCTGTTTTCAGCCTCTCATGTGCTGGGATTACAAGTGTGTGCCACCATGGCTGGACTCGGTAGCCAGCTCAGCGTGCCTCAGGAAGGAGCCCAGTGAAGTTTTATGACCACACTCTATGTAGCTATTATTAAACTTGATCAAACCTGATTTTTTTTTCACTTGTATTAATGTCTTGAGATCCAGGTGCCAGTTTATGACAATTATTTATTTCTTCAAATCATATGGTTTTATATTCAACATATTTTAAAGAAAAATAAATCAAATACATAGCTTTAGACATATTTAGATACATCCATGGAGATGCTCTAACTAGTCTTGTTAGTAATACTGGAAAATTAGCTTGTTTCCAAAGCATTTTTTTTTTTTGTTTTGTTTTTTTTTGTTTTTGGCAGAACTTGGGATTGAACTCAGGCCCTTATGCTTACCAGGGAAGTGCTTATTCCACTGAGCCATCTCCCCAGTCCAAAGCATTGAATGTCCATCCATGTAAAGCTTTGAACAACCAACGCCAAATACTAAGGCTGAGAATGCTGGAGGTGGAGCAAGCAGGGAAGAGTCACGTTCACAAATGTGACACTTCCTCCCCTCAAGAGACTCCTGGAATGGTGCACTTGGTACTTTATAATACCATTCCTCACAGAATTCTTTATGTATATAGCATACAAGAGATGATCAAATGATACAGTGACCGTTTAAATAAATGGAACACTGTCATTAATGTCTCTCAACTGTTTCCCCTCACTTGGAACGCAAGTGTCTCATCATTCTTAGTACTCTCTGAAACAGTCTGGAAGAATCCTCTCATGTCTTTAGGAGGTGTGATCAAAAATCTAGTGAATGATACTCCCCAATATTATCCAACAGAAAGGTAGGTTGGTAAAAATATTAAATATTGCAGTGTGCTCAGCCTCCCTGATCACCGGATCTGGCACTGTGTGACTTTTGACTCCTCCCCAAAGTCAAAATGAACATGGACAGTAAACATTTTGAATCCACCCAAGACATCAGGTCCTCTATGAGGACTTCCAGAACTGCTTCAGAAAGTGGTAAGAATGATGACCTAAGTGTTTTTAAAGTGTGTAGGAGGGTATTTTGATGGGGGTTTAACAGTAATGTGTCTTTCTTTCCTCCCCCTCTTCCTTCCTCCCTCTCTCTCTCTCTCTCTCTCTCTCTCTCTCTCTCTCTCTCTCTCTCTCTCTCTCTCTCTCTCTCTCTCTGTCCTTTTGGCAGAAACAGTCTGGAACCCAGGCAAGTGCCAGGGAAGCGCTTCTTCTACTGAGCCATCTCCCCGGCCCTCTTTCTTTTCTTGATCCTTTCTGAGACAGGGTTTCACTAAGCAGCTCAGGCTGACCCTAATCTCACTTTGTAGCCCAGGCAGTTAGCCTCCTGCCTCAGCTTCCAGAGTGCCGGGATTATAGACATGCACCACCATGCCTGGCGTTCATGTGTCTTTCACTGCAACAAAATTCTCAAAATGCAGACCTTCATATTTTTCAGTTCCCCTTATTTCCTTTTACTAACAACCACAGAAAATTGATAACTTGCTGCTTGATATTCCAGTTAACAAGAAGCTGTCAAATACACTATACCAAATGTTTAAACAATTGTTATTAAAAAAGCAACCAGAAACAAGAGCATTGGGTATACTATCTCAGCTTAATAATTCTCAGAATTTGGTTAGCTCTTCTACTTATTAATTTGCAATAAACATTTGGCACATACTTTGTGCAAAAGGACTTATAAATGCACAAGAATCCTCATTCACTCACTCATTAGCTGATGTACTTAAGAAATGTTCCGTGAGTACCTATACTATTGCAGCTATTGAATGGTTAATTGCTAAGATTATGAACCACAGACGGGAGTGGGGCAGATAAGACTTAGGTACACACACCTGAATATAGAACTTTATGTTAGAAACACAGTTAAATACATGGAAGTGTTTTTATTCAACAGCTGTATTAATGCTATTTGTGTACTTGATCGTCCACCTGCTGTTTCATCAACCAGATAATTTACTTTTTCTTCATTTTCTTTTATGGCTCTCTGCCTTGAATAAAGTTGGCCTAGAGTACTAAATTTTTATTTCTTGGGTAAAATTATTCTGTAACTATCACTCTTGAGAGTACTCTAGCTTACTTTAAGCTTGCCTAAAGTTTCAAAATGTGTTCCATTCTCTAAAGGCGGCGAAAAAATGTTAATCTCACTTATGCCTTTTACAAGTTTATACCATTTGTTCACATAAAAGGAGTCCCATTTCTTAAGTTCTTGGAAAGCAACCACTTTTAAGTCATTTGATGAAAGGTAGTTTCTAAATTCTACTGAATATAATTTAATCTTTCTTGGATGATTTAGAAGTCATTACAGGATGTTAACAGAAGCTCAGAGTCATTCTGTCAATAGCTGTGGGCATAGGGTACAGAAGACACTGCAGCTGGATTGGGTTCAATTGATGGCAAAACTGGGTCATTCCCGAAATGTTACTTTCTTATATACCAACTTGTCACTTGTTACTTTTTCTTTCTCTTTAAAATTAAAGATGTGGGGTCGGGGAGATGGCTCACTGGAATAAGTGCTTCCCTGGCAAGCGCAAGGATCTGAGTTCAATCCCCAGTTCTGCCAAATAAATAAATAAATACATACATACATACATACATACATACATACATACATACATACATACACAAAATTAAACATGTGCAAATTAGTCTTTGATTTATTTAAATTCTTAAAAAAGTCAGAATTTACCGAGTAGTAGGATTAAAACACATATTTTTATATTCCGTACACTCTTAATTAATTCTGTAACAACCCAAAGTACTTACATTTGCTGCACCAAGAAGTATTAATGTAGGCCCAAGACCTATCGTATATATGGATCTGAGCATCACGGACACAAGAAACGGCCGGATGCCCACAGGCTTGGAGAAGAAAAACAGCATAGAGGTGCAGATGGCTACTGCTATCCAAAGAAGGACCGAGAACAGTGGAGAGAGGGTACCTGTGAAATGTACGAAAGGTTTGTTTTCCCAAAGAACAAAAGCAGAACATGTTAAAATATTTATAGTTCTATTGTGTAAGTTATAACAACTCAAGCCACGACTTACTGAATTTCAAAACAAGACCATTTCAAACTTGCTTTAATTCTGAGAAATGTCTTTGACTATATGACTCCTTACTACGTTCTGGGAAACTTGGTGATTGGCGGGAGGCTCCTCGAGGACCCGCTAGTTAATGCTCCCCCCAGGAGGCCTGAGAATCGTGCCTTTCTTTCTCCCTGACTCACTGATCACTTTGGATACACTCATCTTGTTTGAGAACCTTAGTTCAAAATTTGATGAATGACCACTAGAGGTACAACCAAATCATGTGAAATCAGTTATTATTATTTTTTTTTTATTGAATGCATACCCTGGCTTGTTCTATTACTACCAAGTTTCCATGCTGTCGATTCCCCTAAAGAATTCAGCATGCAGAATACTTACCGTATTTCACTGAAAATAAGATTGGGTTTTATGTTAGTTGTTTTTTTTGCTCCAAAAGATGAAACGGGGCTTATTTTCAGGGGCTGTCTTATTTTTTTATTTCTAAGAATCTACATGTATTCATTTATTCATGTATAAAAATACATTTATTCATATACAAAATCTATAGATATTCAAATACAGTCATGGTATCCTCTTGTGGAACATTGTTGAACCCTCCAAACCCTGAATTCTGGTCCAATTGCTTGTGACTCCATTTCCCATAGAACCACTGGCCCCAATCTCTCATGACCAGCCACAGATTTCCTGAAATGAGCACTTCCTATCTACATAACCTGCTCGTAGCGCACTGGGAACACCACTACCACGGATGCCTCCCCCAAGCCAGGACCTCAGGCAGGTGGTGCTTCATGAAGTGCCATTAGGGCAACGGTTAACTGAAGACTTTGGAGACAGTACTGGCAATAATGCTGATGATAGCTGAGAATGATGTTCCATGCAAAATTGATGATAAACTGCGAGCACCACACTCCAAAATGATTTCTTTGTTTCATAGGAGTTCCTTAAGCATGACAGTTACAACACAACACTGAATTAGGAAGGCCCACAGTAGACACAACTGTGTCCATTCATATCAAGTACACACCGGATGCAGGCTTTGTGTCTCTACTGTCATTTGACAGTGGGTCTTGGGTTCATCTGTTTCCATAGTCCTTTACCTCTCATCCAAAGATACCCACTTGGGTGTTGCAAATCCTTAAATATTAACATTTATTTTAAGTATCAATGTCAATAATGTTACCTATTTATGTTTAATTTTATATTACTGTTATTATTTTATCATTCAGTACATCCATCATGTGTCACAAAGGAAGTGTTAAATGTGTCTCACTGGTTGACCAGCTTAGCTGGGGCTTATTTTAGGAGTAAATTTATATCATCATCATCTTGAAAAATCATGCAAGGGCTTATTTTCCAGTTAGGTTTCAAGGAAAACCACAAATCTATATAAAATGGATGTAAGCTTTAACAATTTAACCTATGTGTATCTGTATGAATGTATATGTATGAAAGCCAACACAAGTTCTGAAAAACTTGATGAGTTATTTAATCATTAGAAATGAGTATATTTGGGTCAATTGCATCAGTTCTGGGACTTCAAAATCAGTTCTATACGGCGGTACAGTCAGAGGGGAAGCAAAATGGATATTTCCCATAGCTTCTTCTGATAAATCCCTCATAATAATTCTTATTCACCTATTCTTATTATTTCTGAAATGTAGTTTCAGATGCAAAACACCTTGAGTGCTTTGAGGTGCAGAATTCCTGTATTATCACGAGAACTCTGGGCTTACCTGTTTTCCTTTCATGAATTCTGTATAGGCCTTAATTCTTAGTTGTTATGGCTTGTGTCTAGTTGTTCCCCAAAGCCTCAGGCAGTGATGGGGCTTCAGGCTTCTTAGGTTGTGATTAAGCCATGATCCAATGCTTGGATTATGGGTGTGAGTGCTGCTGGGATTATGGGTGTGAGTGCTGCTGGGATTATGGGTGTGAGTGCTACCCCCACCTTGGGGAGATAGCCTGGATGCAGTGTGAGGAAGGGAGGGAGGCTGTCCTCTGTGGCTGCTGCTATTGCTCTTGCTGTTTTGATGTTCTCTGCCACCATAATCTGCTGCCCTCTACCATGTGCCACTGCCTTGGAGCCAGCGAAGTATGGACTGAAACCTCCACAAACTGTGAGCTAAATAAACTTTTCCTTCCCCAGTTTTGGGTGTCAGGTATTTTATCCCAGCAATGAAAGAGAAGTAACCAAGACAACAATAAATTCTACTGCAATAAATCTTAGAAAACAGATTCTGTGTCTATGAAAATATAGTCTAACCACAAACTACTTGGCTTCATAGCTCTCAAAGAGCCACAGAAAGAAACATGCCTTCAACACTTCTCCTTCTTATTAGGACTTGAGCCTCCATCAAAAAACATATTCAGAGGGACAGAAGGCAGAGTCTGGGCCAGCCACAGACTAGCACTTGCTATCTGGCATCCATATTTGTCAAGTAAATAAACAGAAGCATGCTATATGGATTCATTTTGAGTAAATCACTTCTTCTTTTTATAAATTCTGAAAGTTATGGAGCTTCATTTTTTAAACTTCATAATCAAACTATCAACATCTTCAACGCACACTTAACAACTTTCCACAAGTCACGTGATTTTTTAGCATAATCTACATGTCTTGATGTAACGTTACAAAGGGGTCAGATTCTGCACAGATAGTGACAATGTGCTTTATCAGGAGTGCCTGATAAACTGATCATGTCTAAATTCTTTCCCAATCCCTATCTGGCTTGCTGAGATTTTCTCTTGATTCCCCATGAAATTATGTCCATGCGCTTCAAATGAGTTTGTTCCCTCCACAGAAAGAACTCAAGAGTATGCTGAGCATAGTATCTCACATATAGTTTAATGCTGAATATATCTGCGGAATGAAAACATACACCTAAATATTATTTTAAAAGGCTATTAACTGACAATGATATCTGTAATTATCTTCTGTAAGAATGATAATGCTGAGCTGCGGAGATAGCTCAGTGTATATCAGTGTATAAGTGCCTGCCAGGTAAGCACAGGGCTCTGAGTTTGATCACTGGTACTGAAGAAAAAAAAAAGAAGAAGACTAATCATGCTGGTTGCAATCTGAAAATTCCATGCTAAAAAAAGAAACAAAAATCTCTCTGGCAATTCTAGAACAAATAGAACAGATTTTCTGAACCAATGCTTATGCATGAAGGGGAAATATTTCCCTCTTCTTAATACTTCATATTTTCTACCAATTTTCTGTAAGAAGCATGTATTACATTTATGATGGGAAAATAGTTTTAGACATCTCTCCATACATTTTCAAGTCTTAGAAAGTAGGAAGTTCATCCCATATGAAGGAAAATTCAGACAGCTAAATTGGAAACTTCAGTTCACATACTCTGTACTCCACCTCATGCTGATTTGTTTATCATTTACAAAATGCTGTTTCTTCTCCATCTTTTGCTATTCCTCAGACTCCCCCACAACCTCCTAAGACTTTACTATTTCCTCCACGTGGGTCCAGCTCAAATCCCGTAATCCATGGACCATCCTTGTAACATCCTCATTTCTTCATCCCTTACCCACACCATGCGCTTCCTGAGGCCAAGGACAGCTTTACTACTCTTTGTATCTCTGGGGCCTAGCAGGGTGCCTGACACACAGTGCGACCCCATCCATGCTCAGTGAGTTGGCTGAATTGAAATCATCTTTAAGAAATTTATTTTTTAACACAAAGCACATATGGGGAAAAAAATTACACCCCACACTTGAAAATGCATTGTTAAAAAGTACTGGTTGTCTTTGTAGAGGAAATTCCAATTGCACCACCTTTCTCCACAGAGTAGCCTGCTTCTGCCAAGGGACATCCATGCAGACAGCTGGCACAGCAACCATTAGAAGACTCCTCAGCATCAACAGCTGCTGCACAGCTGGAGGTGCCTTCTAAATCAGTCCTCTGAGAATTAGCTTGCCTTTAAGTATCTTTAAAAAAAAAAAAGTTGCACAACAGCACTCTGGTTGATGGAGGACATTGTTCTCTCAGCTAATATTATAACCCAAGTAGAACCCAGACATCTGGGCACAAGAAATTCCCTCTGGCGCAGGTGTTATAGGGTTGGAAAATACACCTGGAGAAAACATACCCAGCCCACTCCCTCAGCCAGCCCCTCCCCAACTGTCTCTCTGGTCTCTGCTACTCTGGAGAGCATGCATCAGGATCTAGGCTGAGAAAGGGTGGTGTGCGTTAGTCACAGGTTGTTGGGTTGCCCCACGACTTACCACATAATTTCATCATCAGCTCCTATCCTCAGAATTGTGTGGTCTCAAGGTGCAAAAGAATCTTTATATTTACTTCGTCTTTTTAAACATATTTTCAAAAATCTCCAAGACTTATGGAGTAGTTGTAAAAACAACACAAATATTTTATATACCCTTCATGTACATTTTCTAAATACCAACATCTTACATAATCAAATTACAATGATCAATATCAGGAAATGCACATGGACGGGCCATGTTTACCTGACCTCTCTGACTAACATTCATCAACTGCCCAATTAACATCCGTCTCCTGGGCCAGCAACACACACTGAGTATTGCTATCATGTCTCTTCAATCTCTCAACTTGGACAGTTCTTTGATCTGCTTTTCATGAGCTTGGCAACTTGAAGAAGTAACAGCCAACTGGAGCTGTAAAAGGCTCAAGTCAACAACTTCTGACATTGCCAGTCCTATGGAGAACCCACTACTATTATGGACTACTGGACTATATTAGAATATTTTGCAGAATTCACACATGTACAGTATTTAAATGACAATGGAATACCCATCTCTGACAAAACTAAACAAAAAAGGGGACACAAATGAACGACCATTTTGTATCTTTATATTTAAAATAGTTAGGATGGATATACAGCTACTTTCTCTTAATTCAATGAATAGAAAGATTTGTACTAATAGTGTTTGTGGACAGGATGTCATGTCTGCATCTTGCACTATGAATAACCACTACGAAGACAACAATATGCAATATGTTAATTATTGAAACTGTCCTAGTTGGTTTTGAAACCATCTCATTGATATTTGTTTCTCAACAAAATTATTATTTTTTTTTTTTAAAAAGAAGTAATAGCCAATTGCTACACAGAATGGTCCTCGGTTGGGGTCCGTCTGAAATTGCCAGCTTATTCACTTTGTTTGGCACGTTGCCTTATGTCTTCCTCAGCACACCGTGTCAGAGGACACAGGGCACTGCCCCCTCTCGTTCCTGGCAACAGCAAGGTTGAAGACTTGAAGCAACTTCTCCCCTTTAAAGTTACTTTTGTAATTGAAGGATGTTGTGAGAGACATACGTTAAGACTGTGTCTATCTCCTGTGTTTCATCATATTTTTTCAAAGATAATCACATCTTAATTGTAGCAGCCATGGATGATTCTTATTATGGTGACGTTCGTCTTAACCATGATGCTCTACCTCCGTCACTCTTTGTATTTTATCAACTAGAATACTATTATGTGCAAGAACTCCCTTTTTGTTGGTGTGGATTTCTGAATTCTGATTTTATTCTGAGTCAGAATGTATTCCTGTCAACATTTTTTTCTCAATACTCTCGGATTGACGATCAGGAAACCTTGCAAATTGGATCCTTTGTTCTCATGTGTACCTATCACTCTTCTGAGCATTTCTGAGAGGAATTTTAGTCTTATATTACATCTTTAGATGATTTCAAAGAGACTAGGCTTAGCTTGTTTGAAAAAACCAACCCAGTATTAAAGAATTTTCGATCACTACTACAGAATTTTCCTTCTCCAGACGGTTCTGATGGCCAAGTACATTTCATGTTCTTGACTTTGTTCCTTCAGCTTTCCTAGTGTGAAGCTGAGGCTTGGAGTCTGGGCTTTACCGTGAACAAAACTTTAGCTTTATTCATGGAGTAACAATCAAATAATCCATCCAAAACTACATGCAGAGTGCAGATGCATCTTGCGATTCTATACTGCCCATGTAGCAGTTCATGCCCATTCTTTCTATGCCCAATACCTACACTCAGATGCAATAAGATTAAACCACTTCTTGGCTGCTACTGTTAACTCCTGTCAAGAGATCTTTTATAAGGATAGAGTCTTATCTGCACTGATGGCAAAGCACCATATTTTCTGGGCTTGTGGTTTGGGTCCTATTTCATTTGGAAGTGGGGAAAATCCTCTTAGCCATGTGTGATTAAAACTTTGTTCAAGAATCAGTTATATCAGCTACACCCAGTGAGCTCATTAAAAAAAATTACGTATATATGGACTGTATCCTGAATTATTGGGCAAAATTTACACTTCAACTTCTTTATCAAATGGTGAAATGATACTACAATGAAGGCCTCCTTTTACTGGTTGTCAGGCAGTAAAGTAAAATTATGAATGTGAAGGTTCCACCATTTTGCTTGGGCCAACCTAACTGATAGGCAGCATCAGCTGCTGCTATTATTAATATTGCTACTATAACCATTATTAGTTGGGCTAGTAATACAAATGTGTCTTCTTTCTCCTCAAAGAGGAGAAAACTGTCCCAAGAGCCACTGTCCCAAGGGATGGCATTTCCTCTCACCACTGCATTTCATGTGCAACTGGTGGCAGCAGATGTTACAAATGACTCTGTAGTCAGGTAAGGGATACTATGGAGAGGGGCCCAGAGAAAATTAGGTCCTGCATGTGGGGGCTCTGCTATCTAAGCTTCCACTCAGTTACTGATGAACAAAGGTCTTAGATCAGACCCGAACGGGTTAGCCTGCTCCTCTGAGGTCTGCCACTTAGGACCTCACTAGTCTGCCATCTCTTCGTCTGTCAAACGAAGGTATGGCATTAAATGATTTCCAAAGCGGCCTCCATCTCTGGAGACTTCATGTTTCTATTAACTTGGACTCTGCCATCTGCCCTCCGCATTCTGTGAGTAGGTGCCTGCCATTCACCATTTCATGCGGGACTTCTTTCCTCACAAGAGTTACATTCCCTGGGCCAGGAGTTCATCAACACAGGAAAGCGGAAGTTGTTTGTATTTCTTGGTGCACAATGGATGAGCCAATGTTTGCCATGCTTTCACTGCTCTTTCACTCTCACAGCCATTCCATTGCAAAGAAAATCTTCCATCACTGGCATGCCTTTGCCCAGCAGCAAACTACATTCATGATCACTCAATTGCTGCTAAAGGTGAAGACTTTAATGTCTACATCATCCAACATGTCCTGGGAATGGAGTAGGCTACTCTCAAACTCCCATGTCTTTTCTTGCTCATCTTTAGTTCATTTCAAATAAGCTTCAATGGCTGTTGTTTTCCTCACACCAGAGGCTTACCCTAGTAATTTGAATATTTACCTTGCAACAATAACCACTCAACTCTATCCACTGCATAAGGCATCATCTATTTAAATTATTTTGTCTCTATTATTTCATTAAATCCTCATAATAATTTTACAAACAGATGACATGCAAAAGCACTCTATGCTTGGTCTTTTGAAGAATCTCTATCTTGATTTTCACAGTGGCTGTACTAATTTACATTCTCACTAACAAACTAGGGGGCATTCCTTTATCCCTACAGCCTTGCCAGCATTTACTGTTTTGGATATTCTTGATGAACACTATTCTGACTAGGATGAGACGGAATTTACAGGTAATTTTAATTTGCATTTCTCTGGAGGTAAATATTCTTTTCATACAATTGTTGACCATTTGAAGTGCCTTTAACAAGTATTTGCTCAGTTTATTTGCCCAGATTTCTTAATGGATTTATTGCTTTTTAAGAGTTCTTTGTATATTCTGGATAATACTTCTTTATTGAAGGAGTAACTAGCAAAGCTTTTCTGCAGTTCAGTGGATTGTCTTCACTCTGCTTCTCGTTTTCTCTGTTGTACAGAAGCTTTTCAATGTGATATCCTCTCATTTGTTGATTCTTGACATCATCTCCTGTAGCTTTAGAGCCCAGCTGAGGAAGTCTCGGTCCATGCTGAAGGCTTTGCCTGTCTCCCTTGTGTGGTTTTCCAGCAGGTTTAATATATATATATATATAATTCTTGATTCACCTTGATTTGATTTTAGTATAAGCAGCGAGATAAGGATCTAGTTTCAATGTTCTGTATGTGGTCCGCCAGTTTCCCCAGTATCATTTGTTAAACGGACTTTCTCCAACATGTATTATTGGCCACTTTGTACAAAAAGTGGATGGCTGCAGGTATTTGGGTCTGTGTCTGCGTCTCCTATTACATCCCATGGGTCTACAGATGTGTTTTGGTGCCAGCATCGTGTTGGCTTTGTTCCTGTGGCTTTACGGTATAGCTTGAAGACACGCACACCCATGTTACAGCAGCACAATCCACAACAGCTAAGCTGTGGAAACAGCCTAGATGCCAATCACTGGATGAATGGATAAAGAAAATAGGGCACATACACACAGTGAACTGCTAGGCATACACAGAATCCAACCATGTCATTTGCAGGAAAACATGGAACCAGAAACTGTTGTGTTGAGTGAAATCAGTCAGGTTCACAAAGTTAAATATTCCATGTTTTCTCTTATATGAGGAGCCTAAAACATATATGCAATTATTAAATAAGCAATTAAAATGAAAGGGAGGATAGGAAACCGAAAGGGTGGAGTTCTAGGAACAGACAAGGACAATACCAACGAGGGGACAAAAGGGGAAAAGATTAAAATTAAGGTATGAAATTTCCCAAATAAACCCATCCTCATATAATACTAACATGACCTAACCAAACGAAATGTGCTTTACCGCTATCTTCTTTTTCTTTTTGGTACTGGGGATCGAACTCAGGACCTTGCACTTGCCAGGCAGGTACTTATGCTACTGAGATATTACCTACCCCTTCATAGTTATTATTAGCCGACTGTTCCCATTCATTCCATATCCATTCCAAAGTAACTTACCTGACTGAGTCCCAGAACTATAACATACTTTCCTATGTATTTTACCAAACTTGATCCAAATTTATATCCAAAATCCTACCCTCCAGCATATTTCTGCTGTATTTTCCATTTTAATTGCCATGTTATAATTTCTCTTGTTTTTGCTTTTGTAAATCATCATGTATTAGTGGCTTAATTATACTAATTTCAGAGTTAACATTCTTTATTCTACATTACTATATTCTGTCTCATGCTGCATAGATTGAGATAAAACAATATAAATTGTTTTGGGTCACAATAATTAGGCAGAAATAATAACTTTCATCACTTTATTTGCTAATATATGTTATAGTTCTAAGGGCTACATTGCGTATGAGCTTATTATAGAATACCACATCTATTTTCCAAAGTTTCCCATCTGAATTACCTGCTAGCATACTTTATTTTCATTCAATGCAGAAAAATTTATTTAATAAGAATTAAATGGCATTGATTTCAAAGTTGTGCACAATTAAGGAATTCCTTTAGATTCTAATTTTAGAACCTTACAACACATCATTTGAAGAGAGCCAGCACTTGCCTTCATCCCCATCGTCCCCGAATGGGTAGAAGAGGGCCACGGCGAGATTAATGAACACCGCTAGGTTGAAGGAGATGCTGCCCCAGAGGGAGATGTGCCTCGAGAACCAGAAGAGAGCAGGGTTGTCTACAAAGCAAAAAGAGCAAAGGAACAGAACAGAAAATAAAATTATTCCAATGCCTGAGCTTCACTGAAGTAGTACTGCACGAAATGCAGTTCTGTAAACCGTTATGGCAAAAGCATTGACCCTGATTTAGTTTAGAAAGTTTATCCAGAATTATTAGTACCATGACAGGTTATGTTTGATTCCTCATTCATCTTTTGGGTAGTTTATACTTAAACTGCTGCAGAAGGTGAATAATTTTGCAACTGTTCAGAATGGTCAGAAAAGGTGACCTCTTATGTATACCCAGAGCGGATTAGGGAGAAAGTCATTTGACAGGCAACTGGGACCCTTCTTAATGGAATAGCACACATCCCCTACAATTTGGCAATACTGACAGCTGGTCTCACTGTCATGAATCAAAAGTCAAATTAAAAAATTGAAGCCCTCGGCATATAACTATCTTTAATGAAAATTGCTACAACACAATCGTAGTTAACTGAAACTCTGAAACATAACACTGGGACATAATAATATTAACAGGGAATTAGTGATTTATAATAATATCTACATTTGAAAATGCAGTGCTTTCTAATAACATGTTGGGCTTAAGCAGCGGAAGAAAATGAAATCTCCAATGAGAATTATCAGTAAGTGGCAGAGGCATTTCTGATATTTACAAAAGGACTCCATGCATGTTATTGGAAATACATATATTGACTATGATTTAACTTTCAGTTTATTCCACCTCTCCTTCATAAGAAAAGTTAGTTCCTTCTACCTCTCCTTCATAAGAAAACATAGCTGCAGTGCATATCATTTCTTATTTTTTTTCTTTTTTTTTTTTTTGGCAGAACCGGGGATTGAACCCAGGTCCTTGCACTTGCCAGGGAAGCACTTATTTCACTGAGCCATCTCTGCAGCCCTATATCATTTCTAACGGAAGCCAAGTTTATCAGCCTGCCCTGGGTACACACATAACTTCTTCAAGTTTTCTTGATTTTCTGATTTTTAACGTAAGTTAAAATATTATATCAGTTTTAACATCAGTATTAAAATGTTGGCATTAAAGGGGAAGGGGCAGTGCACTGAATCCAAACAGAAGTGACACACTTTTTGGATACTGTATTAACCACTGGGAAGAAATCCCTGACACCCACAATTTAAAGGTGTAAAGAAGGACAGCTTTATTTGGTTCACAGTTTCTGGTGAGTTCAGTTCCTGGTTGGCTGGGTCCAAGGCGGAAATGCACGAGGCAGGACATAATAGAGCTCAGCTGATCAGCCTATGGTGGCCAGGAAGCAGAGGGAGAGGGAGGAGCCAGGGAAGGACACACCCACCTAGGTCATGCCCCAGTGGACCTGCTGCCAGCCAGGCCCCATCTCTGAACAGAAGAGATTTGGGGCAGATATTTTACATCTAAATCATAACAGATACATCCTCTGAATCTCAATCTAGAGTCTTCTGCCTATTACAGACTGCACTGTTTACTACATTTCTCTTGAAATGGAATATTTCTGATTGGAAGAGGTTACAGTTAAGCCATGGTGCCGGCTAATGAATAATGAATGATAAGCATCTGCATCTCCATTATTTCTGAATTAGCAGTCCTCATTTTTAAGAAGCAGACTAATGAGAATATTAGAAAGATTCTGATACATATATTTATAATAAGTCCTCACTACACATAGACCAAATGAATTAGAGTTGCCTATAACCTCATAATAAACAGCTTCTAATTTTCAAATAAATATAGCTGGAAATAACTTTTAAGTTTTATTTCTTGATAAATATATAACAACACTTTTTTTTAAAAGCAAAGAGAACTTGATTATTCAGCTTATTTTTAGGGGGAGGGTGTCAACATAAATTTACGTTTTTCAGATGTTCCAAATAAAATTGAATCTTTATATTTATTTCACTAAATTTCATAGGCTCTATATGATAAAATGCTAAGGAACAGTAATTTCTTTCTTGACTTTTTGTTTTTCCAAACATTCTGCTAAGAAAGCCAAAATTTCATGCCACAATCTTATATCCAAAGATGGAGATTCTCAGGCTGGCCTCAAATTCCTAAGTGCTAATCACTTAAGTTCCTAGAAAACTAGGATGATGCAACACTTTTGAATGGAAGCATTGAATGCCTGCATGTCTAGAAACTTCTCCAAAAGACAAGAAAGACTTAACCATCAGTTACCTCAAATTAGATAAAAAGCAATGCAGAAAAAAAAAAAAAAAGGAAAAAGAACCCTCATGATGTCATGAACACAGAACCATCAACTCAATCACAGGACAGCAGGGAGCAGGACACTGATGCCTATGTCTCCCCACCCTACTACCCATTGCCAAGGCTCACAGCTCAGACCTACGGCTGTCCAACCCTGGAAGCTCATAGCTACAACCTGTGACCCGGGATATGCATGTAACACTTCACTGCCTACAGACGCACTTACGGCACACTCTTAACAATGGAACATGATGGCTAGAGGAGAGGGCACATGCTTTTAAGTCCAGTACCCTCAGGAGGCTGAGGCAGGAGGATCATCATTGGTTCAAGGCCAGCCTGGGCTACACAGTTAGTTCAAAGCCAGACTGAACTACACAATGAAGCCATGTCTCAAAAAGGGCTGAGAGAGATGCTGAAGTGTTTTCTCTTCAAATTCTTATTTCTTGTTGCCAGGGAGATGGCTTGGTGGAATAAGCACTTCCCTGGCAAGCGCAAGGGCCTGAGTTCAATCCCCAGTTCCGATTAAAAAAAAAAAAAAAAAAAAAAATTCTTGTTTCTTGAATTTTCCTGAGTAATATATATGAATTTCATGCCAAAAAAAGTTTAAAAAATTCGATCCTTTGCAGAAATGGGCTAAAACTAGGCTCCTCACTAACAGGTGATGTAATTACTCAGAATTTTGTGTTTTCATTAAGCTGTAGGTGTCTCAGCTCCACTTGCAGACTGAGCTTACATTCTAAAGCCTACAAGTGATTTCAGCAACATCAGACAGGCAAGGAATTAAAAATCAATTCAAATGAATCGGCATCAGGTATCCCAAAGTACCAATTTCTCTACACTTCTGCACAAACCCTCCATTTCAGGTTATTGTACTTACTCCTGATTTTCCTCTGCCACTTCATTTCATTGTAGAGATCTTCTGTTTGCTGGAAGAAGTCATTCACTTTACTTCCTTGTTCATCCCTTTCTGTGGTGTTAAACACACGGCACTTGGATTCTCGTGTGAGGAATTCACATATATTGGGAACAGGGAAAACTATTTGTTCCATTGTCCTGTCATGTCGAACAATCTGAAAAATTTAATTTGCATTCACATTTACCCTTTTGCACACCTTGGTCTCAGATTATGTTTTGTTTTTGCAATGCGCTAACTGATAATATATGACAAATCTTACAAAGGCAACACTTGAAACTCAATGGCATTACGGTACAAAAAACAACACATTGAGAAAGAAATTAGGGAAACTATACCTTTCATATCAGCGTCCAATAAAATGAAATATTTAGGAATCAACCTAACAAAGGAAGTGAAAGATCTATACAGGAAAAATTATGATACTCTAAAAAAGAGATTGAAGAGGATTTCTGAAAATGCAAAGATAGTCCTTGCTCATGGATAGGAAGAATTGACATTGTGAAAATAGCCATACTCCTAAAATTGTTCAATAAAATCCTGATAAAATACCACTAATGTACCTCCCGGATATAGAGAAAGCATTCCTAAAATTCATCTGGAACTAGAAGAGACCCAAAATATCAAAAGCAATCCTGGGCAACAAAGGAAAGGCAGGAGGCATCACGATCTCTGACCTGAAATTATATTACAAAGCTACTGTGATAAAATCAGCATGGCACTGGCATAAAGACAGACCTGAGGATCAGTGGGACAGATGAGAAGATGTGGAAACAACTACAAACACACTCAGTCACCTTATCTTTGACAAGGGGGCCACACATGTTCACTGGAAGGAAGACGGCCTCTCTAATAAATGGTGCTTGAAAAGCTGGCTTTCCAAATGCTGAAAGCTAAAACTAGACCCACGCTTATCACCATGCAATGAACTTAAAAAAAAAAAAAAAGTTGAAATGGATCAAAAATTTAAACCTTAAACAAGAAACACTAAATCTACTGAAGGAGAATGTAGGTGGAAATCTTGAAAACTCAGGGGTAGGTGGAGAGTTCATGAACAAAAACCAATCTGCAACAAAAAGTACTTCAAAGACTCAACAAATGTGATCTCATCTTATTGAAAAGTTTTTGCACATTAAAAGAAGCTATCAAAAGATTAAAAGAAAACCCATGAAATGGGAAAAAATTTCAGCCAATAATCCCATAGATGAAAGATTTCTATCTAGAACATACAAAGAATTTTAAAAACTCATGCCCTCAAAATTCTAAGAAACAATCAAAATATGGGTAACTGAGTATACACTCCTCACATGAAGGAATACAAATGGTGAATAAATAATGAAAAAATATTCATCATTGCTCACTTGGGAAATGTAAATTAAAACAACACTGAAACTCCATCTCACCCCACAAAGGGTGATTGGCTACCAATCAACCCATAACAAAGGTGGGCAGGACTGCGGGGAAAAAGAAAACCTTTTGCACTGTTGGTGGAAGAACATCCTGGTGCAGCAACTGTGGAAAGCAGTGTGAAGATTCCTCAAAAAAGCAGAATTAGAGGTCCAATTCAACTCAGCCCTTCTCTTTCTGGGTATTTTTCCAGAAGAACTAAAAACATCATACCACAGCAATATATGCGCACCCATGTTTATAGCAGCGCAATTTGTCACAGCTAACTCGTGGAAACAGACTAAATGCCCATCAGCTGGGGAATGGATAAAAAAGGTGTGCTATTTCTATACAATGGAGTGGTACTCACCTATAAAAAAGATAAATTTGAGGCTTTCATAGGTAATTGAATGCAATTAGAGACCATATTCATAAGTGAAATAAATCAGACCCGCATAGATGAACCCTGTATTGTTTCCCTAGTGTAAGAACCTGAAAGAGTGAATAAAATCTGCAAGGTACAGTAGATACTGCGAAAGGGAAAGAAACTTGTCAAACGGAAGGAACAACTAAGATGAGGGAAAGGGGCTGGGGAAATAGCTCAGCAACATAAGCTCCTACCTGGCAAGTGCAAGGTCTTGAGTTCAATACCCAGTACCACCAAAAAAATAAAAGAGAGAGAGAGAGAAAGGAGAGAATATTATATATATATATATATATATATATACATATATATATATATATATATATATATATATATATATATATATTAGCTGAGATAATTATATTGCTGATTTCTACTTGCCTGTTAAAAGGAACAGTTAATGTTTAAATTCTTTTTTCTTTTTAATTTTTTTGAACAACTTTGCATGCTTATATCTGGTAATCTGAACAACTAGTCTGTTCCAATTTTAGTATGAGTGCTGCCAAAACAAGCACCGAACAACTAAGTTGAAGATGACAATATGCAATATAATAACCACTGTTGAATTGCTATCATCTTGTTTAGTGAAATTCTGTACCATTTCTAAGGTTGCAAATTATTTTGTTTCTCTTTAAAAAATTAAACAATTCCTATATTCTCTCTATATACGTAGATATATCCATATCTATCATTTATCTATCTATCCTATTACCGAAATGCTGTCATGCTGAAATACCTAAAATAACAGCCTACTGTCCTACTTTGCATTTTTTTCTTTACATAAGAGATATTAATTGATGAGTATATCATAAACACCATATCTGGTTAGAAAAGAAGAAGACTTTAAATCATTCATTCTCTCTGGATTAGCATTAGTTTTTGCCACTTGTTTTCATGTTCATGAAGTATATCAGAGACCTACACTGGTCTTATTTAGCAAGTGGCCAACAGAGAAGTCTTAAATCTAACACTTACTGGTATCCTGTTCTTCCTTTGTTCTTCTTATAAGGGTGTCTGGGTAATAAGTGACACATTCAGCACCATGTACCCCAAATACAAGAGTAAGGCGTTGCATATCATTAAAGGTTTATTCATAGCAAAATGTGTTTGTTGGAATAACATTTACTTAAGCATAAACTTATGTATACTATTATTTTCAGCCTCCTCTATTTGACATTCATAGCCATTTAACATTAGACAAAACAGGCTGGGTATTTTCATATAGCTCCCTACATGACAAGGGTTGAAAGTCTAATTTTCAAGGTTCATTTCAGGTCCCCCTCAGTCTCTAAGGACTGCTGTAATGCAGAGGAGTGATCTGACTTCCTTTCACCCTTGACTGATGTAGTGGTGGGCACGTGATGTAGTTCTAGTAGTAAGAAAAAAAAATCTCTTGGGGCAGAAATCAAGGGAAAAGGCTTCCAGACAATATTATAACCCTGATAAAGGCAGAGACCCTTGTAAGATCAGTAAGAGCAATAGCAGGACTGGCCAAATAGCTCAGCAGATTGAAGCACCTGCAAGCAGGCGCAGGGGCCAGGGGTTCAATGCCCAGGTCTGCTGTGCCGGCTCCACCCCCAGGGTGCCCTGACAGGGCGACCGAGACTGGGTGTGGTGTCACACACTTGTAATCCCGGGTCTTGGGAGGCTGTAAACAGGTGGATCACTATAAGATTGATATAATAGTGAGACCCTGAACACCCTGTAGACCCTTTCCTAAAAAAACAAAACCTCAATACACAAAAACAAACATTCTTTTTGCCCGTATTCTCTTCCTGCGTGCTCAGAATAAATGGCAGTATAAAGGCACAATGGCTGAACTTCCGGCAGCCATTCTGCAATTCTGAGGTGAGATATCATCAGCATGATTAGGAATCAAATAGACAGATGTTTACAGTCATCGCTGAATGAATTATGGAGCTACTGGTACATCTGGACTACCTGTAAGATGATAGACATTTATTTTTTGAATAATTGTCAGTCGCATTCTTTTAAATTTGTAACCGATAGTATTCTGTATAATCTGTTATATATCTAAACTACAAACAAAAATTGATCTAAGCAAGACAAAATTTCAAAACGGTAAATAAAAATTCCTACAAAGAAGTTTAAAAAATGACTTACATAAAATAGTCGGGACATAGTGGGTTAGATAGGCAATAGGACAAAAATCTGATAAAACGTCTGCTTGGGCCAACAGGGTCAGACATGAACAAAACTACTCAGGGGACATGAAAGACACAGACCCCTGATTACTATAAGTAAAGGTATTCAGTCCCTTCATGAAATGTCGTGTTCAGCTTTGGTTGTCACATTTTGCAAAGGGCACTGACAAACTGGGGGACTCCGCGATGGACACGGGAATATGTTCACAGCACAAAGCCAACTAGGGTTCATATACACACATTATGTGACAAATGCTGCTCTGTAGGTGAGGCGCTCCACACAATTCCAAGGGAAAAACGCAACACAAGCCGTAACCTATACAAGCTTGACACTAAGCAATCATGCTGGTTCTTTAATCGTTAAAGCCCTCCTCCCGGGAGGGGAGAAAATGAGCAGGAGGTGAGCAGTGAAATGGGCTGCAGGAGCTCTGTGTGTAAAGCTGCCTTTCTGATGACTGAAATTGTTCCCAGTTCAACTGGTTTCCTTCTGAAGAAGTGGGATGTCTATCTGTAGAATTTAAGGGGGAAGCAGGGTCATTCCTTGGGCGGCTGAACAGACCTGAGGCCCTTCCTACTTCCACGCTTATGAAGCCTCTACCTTATAGATAAGCTACTATTTCCACTAATATCAATCCTGTAATTATATTTCAGACATACTGGTCAGTTTTGGAAATACAAAGATAATGGAGGCCGATCCCTGCCTCAAACTGAGGACAAAGGACATATAAATGCAGCTGCCCATATTCCAATGGGACCTTCTGTCTCTATAAGTTAATTATCACAGGCATTTTTTTTTGTTACAATAACGTCAAAGTTGACTAACACAATATATGATCTGACATCAAGCCCTACCCCTGTATGTATATGTATTCTGCATACGGCATAGGTATCCAAATATACCTGTATCTTCCCATCTAGCCAGCAAGCAGAGTTGCTTTGCTAACAGTCGCTCTTTTCCTATGCTGAGTCATTCTTCTTTGTATTTCCCTCTTCTATCTGAAACCCTTATCTCTTCATTAGCATAGAGAAACTTGCATTCAATCTTTAATATGCTCTTCAAGGCAGTCATGTCTACGAAAATGCATCCTGAAACTCACCAGGGAACATTCAACACTATTTTCTCTACATTTCCTTGGCCTTTTTCAGTTACAGTACAGAATTCTCCCCTTCAGTGTGAACTGTTTGAGAGCGAGTGTTCAGTAAATATTAACTGCATGTGCGTATTCACAGCTACATCTCTCTCCACTGATGAAAATCAATAAAATCACAGACAGCAGCCTCTACCTCCTGGGCATTAACTAAGCCCCTCTCCAGCCCACTCTCCCTGCTATTTACTCCCTGATCTCTTCTGGCATCCTAGTTTGCACCTGGGGTTTTGGGACCTTCCCTAGGATCCCCACAGCCCATGACCTATTTGGATTAATTCCTCAGGCCTCCTGACTGTTGAGCTTCCCAGTTCCTATGCAACCAAAGCACGGAACAGCACTGGCTGCTGGGCTGGTCCTGGGCTTCATTAAGCCAAGTCTGACACCAAAGCTGCGGTGTTGTAATTTCTCATAAATAGGAGGAAGACTTCCACTTCATGACCTAAGGTGATCATAATGCACATTATTCCAAAGCTTTAGCAAGGGACACAGTAAAGCATAGTCATAGCGTGCTGATGTCGACCCTTTGTCCTATTGAAAACTAAAAAGTATCTGCCACAATGAATGAATACAGGTATGAAGGTACATCAGCGCTGACAAGCATCACATACTCTGCTCAGCTCCGCCTAATTAGTCCTGCCAAGGAGGACAGCTAGTAGGTGACAGCCAGGCGGGTCTCCCAATATACAAGGTTAAGTCCATCTTGACTCCCACCTTCTGAATTGGCCCTGGCCACCAAACAATGCCTCGTTTGTGGGGTGAAGAAGTCAATTACTACATATTAGAAACAGAAACAACTAAAGCACCCCAAGTTTATGTTGTCAAGATGAGGTATTCATCAGTGCCTTCTATGTTTTTTAAACTTTTCCCTCTTTTTAAAGAGCACATGTTTGCAGTACATAATGATTACCCTCATGGAGGGGAATTGGTACATGTCTACAGCACATCTCAACTATTTTCTCTCTCTTTTCCATCCCTTCATCTCTCTTTTCCTCTCTCCATATCCTAGTCCCTGTCCTTCTGAGTACTTGCAACACACAGAGATCTCAACCAGAACAAGCCTTCCACAATTTTTTTGGTAAAAATAAACCTTTCTTCAATGAGGGCTTCTATAATAATTTATTATCTTTAAAAACTACAGTTCTGCAACAGTCATTTCTAGGGCCAAAACAATGGCAACGAAATTACTCTATCAGTTTTATTTTATTATTATTTTTATTTATTATTTTGGTGCCAGAGATCGAACTCTTGCCAGGCAGGCACTTATGCCAATGAGCTATCTTCCTGGCTATATTATTTTTAAATTTATCCATAGTCTGGTGAGAAAAAAGAAAAAGAGACAAGTTTGAAAGATGTATGCCTAGTTTTCTCATAGATCCTCCTTCAGCATGCACCTTTCCAATTTAAATCACTCAGTGCTGGCTTAAACGCTTTAAGAAACAAAAACAATGACAGTGACTCAAGTAGAAAGCCAGCATATGTTTTCCAGTTGGCCCCGCTCAAGAAGGATTGGCTGGTTACCTCGATCTGTGCGGTGTGGTTGGCGTAATACCTTAGAGCTTCATCTCCTTCTTCTGGATCGGATCCTGGTTTAAGCATCTGTTGCAGCAGTTTGTTATGTCGGGCCAACTGTGGAGGGAAAGAAAAGGAGAGAGGGCTTAGGTCTCCAATTCCATTCTTGGTGTCAGACTCTGAAATCATGTTGCCCACTTGTACATGAAGCTTCACAGTCCTGTGGATAACAGCAATCAAGTCGTAGCTTAGGAAAGTATGCCTGCTTTTGATAGGCTTCAATACTCAAGTCATCCAGATGGGTCATTAACATTTTTTATTAAAGTTATATTTTCAGTAAATATGTGATTATGTCAGGAAGATGAAATGTTCAGAAGGAATGTAGATACAAATGACATCTCCTATAAAGAATTTAAACGACATGCACAGAGGACACAACTTGACTGACAGTGCACAGATCTGCAGTAGTGGAAACAGTGGAAAGAGTGGCTTCCTCGATATACATAGGTGGGTCCACATTTCAGAAGGCTTCGCTTATGCGTCTAATCAAAGCTCTACATTAGTACTAAACTCCCACACGTGTGCATCTTAGGAAGTCAGAACTGGACCTTTTCTGGTAGAGACTTCAATCTTAATTGAAACTGAAATTGGGTATTTAAAAACAAAAATTTCATCAAATTATTTTTAACTGCTGTGGGTAGAAATGATCTCTTCTCTGACCACATAAGGTATCTGTTGGCTCGTTCTCTCACTTTGTAGATAATTAATACATATGGCCTTCCAATGTCTCTGTTACGGTTTTCTTGAACAATTCCTGCAACTTTACGGCTTCTATGCCTCTGGTTCCTAGAGGATCCTAGGGACAAACCTTCTATCGCATAATTCTTTTACTCTTCAGCACAATGCCTCCTTTACCCTGTAGCAGTCACAATCCTAGGCAATTTAAGTGTGTGATCTTATTTGATACTACAGAGAAATGCCAGGGTGACAACTGTCATTGTTCCCCCATTATACAGAACACTAAGGCACAGGGAATCTGTGCAATAGCATAGCCAGGAGCTGATGGAACTACTACTGACCTTAGACAGCTCCAGAGCTAGTCAGCTTTATGGTGCAATAAATGTGTTTTTCTATTATTCATGAGATCTTAACACAAATTGTGACTTTAAAGGATAGAGATAAATTTTCAACAATAATCCAGAATCTATAAAACCAAAAGAACTTTATCCTTGGAAGCAATAATTTGGTGAGTTAAATATTCATCCTATTAATCCTTCTCTAGAGCAAATCATTTTTGAAACCATTATTTTACACTTGGTTTTCAGGGTCACCTATAAATCACTCATAAAAGCTATTGCTTGTTTTTATATTTGAGCAAATGTGAATTATATCAATTCTTATTACAAAACACAGTAATGAAATGCTGCAACTTGTAGGTGTTTCTGGAAAACTAAGCAAGATTAGGAGGATAAAATTATTGAGATCATTCTGGTACACTATCAACGGGTGACAAGTGGCCAGTTCTCAAACATAAAATTGGCATCATTTATTTATGAATTGGATCTAGGGCACAAGAGAAAAAGAGAAGCTAAGTGTCCCCAACAATTTCAAGGGCTGAAGGCTTTCTGCCCATGTGACAGCATTATTGGGAAACAATGGAACCTTTAGGAGGTAGAGTCCAGCAACAGGATGTCATTGGGTATATGTGACCTTAAAGGGGATATTAAAACTCTGGTCCTTTCTTCTCTCTCTCTTGTTTTCTTCCAGATCACCATGCAGAAAGCAGTTCTGTTCTATCACACACTCTCCAATAGCATGTTCAGCCTCACTACAGGCCCAAAACAATGGAACCAGGAAGCCATGGACTGCAACCTCTGAAACTATGAGCACAAATACATCTTTACTCTTTACAAAGCATATCTCAGGCATTTCGTCACAGCAATAACATTTTGACTAACATGATGTACAACTAAAGTGTCTAGAAATGCTATTTACTAAAATGCAAGAGACACATTTAACACAAGAAAATCAGGACTTCAACTTTGGACATCTAAGAGCTTTCAATGTCATGCAAGGAGCAGGTTGTTGAATATGTTTGTCAGTCATTCTAGACAGTGGAGACAGAGCTATGTATTTGTGGCTCAACGATATTAAGCAAAAATTATAGGCATAGAGTCTATTCATTTTCCTTCATGTTTCAGACCTACTCTTCATTGAATATCCATCTGAGATACATCGGGTACCTATACCAGGCCCCATAGACCAGGCTAAAACACCACATAGATTCACAAATACTAAAGTTTCATGACACCAAAACAAAACAAAGTTGTTATGTAACCTCCTGATGAATCAGAAAAGAGATAATAGCTAAATTCCCAAACAGGCCAGTTTTAATGGATATGAAGTAAAGTTTTCTCTATTAATTAATTTATTTGTAATGTATTTGGCATAGGTTCTCACTACACAGCTCAGACTCATAGTGACCCTCTTGTCTTCAGCCTCTCTAGTCCTGGGACTACAGGCATGTGGCCTGAGGCCCAAGACCCAGTGGCCGGCTTAGCATGCCTGGGGGTGGGGTTGGTGCTGCATGTGGTGCCAGCAATCGAACCCTGGTCCCTGCTGTTTCCCTGAGCAGGTGCTCAGTCTGCTGATCTATCTCACCAGCCCTCTACATTAATCCTGAATCTGAAGTTAACTTCATCTCATGTCATCAGTTATTTTTCTATTGTCAATTCCTGCCTTACACAGAAAATAAATTTAAATAACCAATCCACCTATTGCTCTTTGTTTATGTGTTCTCCAGCCCTTCTCAGACCAACCAAGCACATCGAAACATTTAATCTACATGATAGAATGAAGTATTTTCTAATTCTAGACTCTCAGGAGAGTCAACTAGAATCTTTAAATTTATCATACTTTTATTTTCTTTACAACACTATTCAGCTGATATTTAAAATTATGAGTCTTAATGGAATTGCCCTAAAAATGAACTTAGATCAAGAACAGAGTTTCATGGAACTGAAAAGCACCATTAGAGGAGACCCAAGACATTGGGTCAATAAGGCAGAACCAAAACCAGAATGATCAAGTAGGTGTCCTGGCTGTCAGGTGAAGAAAGAAATCTCAGGATGGAAGCTGTGATCACTTGTATCAAATGCTGCTGCGAAGGCAAATCAAATGAAGATTACAAGTGTCATTCTGCGTAGCAACATGGAAGTTACTGATAAGCTTAGCAGCAGCTGTAAGCAGTCATGGACACTCTATAGTTTAACTATGGTCGGGTTTTAAAAGAATTTTTATCAATAGACATTAGAGGAGATAAGTTTTGACAGTGAGTGTGAGCACGGGGAACTCTTACAGATTGTTGCTGTCAGGGAAGCCAAGTGTTACAGTGGTTAGCTGACAAGAATGAGGGTACAAAGAAGGGATTTTTCTTTTTAATATAGGGAATGTAACTTGGTGTTGATTTGATTTTAAAAAAAAAAGGAGGAGCCATAGCTTCAGAGTCATCTTGACTAGGTGAGAGTGCAAAACTTAGCACAGAAGTGGAAGAGTTTGTCTCAGAAGTAAATGAAACCCTAGCAACAGTTGAGAACAGGGGCACAGACTCAAGAGGGTGGGAGGCTGTGAACATGCAAATACAAGGAAGGTTTTTCTGATAACTGGAATTTGCACAGTGGAGGATGAAGCCCATGAGGAGAATGCAAGAAGTGGTGTTAGATAATCAGTGAAGGGCAGGTGTAACACTAAAATTTAATTGGAACCACAAACGACCCAGAATAGCAAAGGCAATCGTGGCCAATAAAGACAAGAGAGGAGGCATCACAATTCCTGACTTGAAATTATGCTACAAAGCCACTGTGATAAAATCAACATGGCATTGGCAACAAAATAGACCTGAGGATCAGTGGAATAGATTAGAAGACGCAGAGGCATCTACAATCACACTCAGCCATCTGATCTAAAGGGGCTAAAGAAGCTTACTGGAAGAAAGATAGCCTCTTTAACAAATGGTGCTGGAAAACATGGCTTTCTACATGCTGCAAACTAAAACTTGACCCAGCTCTATCACCATGCACTAAGTTAAAGTCAAAATGGATTAAAGATCTAAACATTAAAACAGAACCACTCAATCTTCTAGAAGAGAAAGTAGGAGGAACACTTGAAGACATAGTGATAAGTAAAGAGTTCATGAACAAACACATATGTGCACAAGAAGCACTTGAAAGAATCAACAACTGGGATCAACTTTTCTTAAGGAGCTTCTGCATGTCAAAAGAAATTATCAAAAGAGTGAAAAGATAATCCATAAACTTTGAAAAAATCCTAATAATCAATCAGACAGAGGTCTACTGTGTAGAATATATAAAGAACTAAGATATAACAGGGCCCTCAAATTTAAAGACCCAATTCATAAATGAGCATCTGAGATGAATACACACTTCTCAGAGGACGAAATTAAAGAAGCAAATAATTATATGAAAAAATGCTCCATAGCGCTAGTCATCTGTGAAATGCAAATAAAAACAACACTGAAATACCATCTCACTCCAGAAAGAATGGCTATCATAAGGAAATCAACCAACAACACATGTTGGAGAGGTTGTGGGGAAAAGGGAACACTTCTCCACTGCTGGTGGGAATGTAGACTGGTACAACTATTGTGCAGGTCAGTGTGGAGACTCCTCAAAAGAGTAGGACTAGAAATCCCAATCAAGCTGGCTATCCCCTATTGGGAATTTTCCCAGAGGAACTGAAAACATTGTATCATAGTGATATATGTGTCCCTGTGTTTATAGAAGCACAATGTGTGATAGCAAAATCTTGGAAACAACCAAGATGTCCATCACATGAGGAATGGTTGAGAAAGATGTGGTATTTCTATATAATGGAGTATTACTCAGCTATTAAGAATGATAAGCTTGAAGCATTTATACTGAAGTGGATGCTACTTGAACATATACTCATAAATGAAATAAACCAGACCACAGGGAGGAAAGTGAAGGCACCTGGCAAATGCAGTAGCACTTCCAGGAAGCACAAAGGGTCTCCTCTGCCAGAGTACACGCGCTGGTGAGGGTCTCTCTGGTGACACTCAACTGTCTGGGATCAGCATGGAGCATGCAGAAAGTTGTTGTGCATGAGCCTTTGGTGGAGTGAGAGGAGGCCAACAATGCCCCAAAAGTAGAGCTGTGCAAGGAATTAAGACAGGATTGGGAAATCAAGCTGAACAAAGAAGCCAGTGAAGCCAGGAAGGATACTGAAGAGACATGAGCATCAATGAACTGTAGCTCCTCTTGTGGTGTTTCAAATGTGTAGGATTTGATTTGAAGAGTTCAAAGGAAGTACCAGTTAGGAAGAACCAGTCACAGCAGGGCTGACAATCACAGACAATGATTTGCTTTTAGAGAAGCCCACACAGCTCTCTTCTATCTTCCTCACAGACCTTCTCCCCCATAGCCTGGTCTGCACCATGGTCTCTCACCTGGAACACTACACAGTTTTTTAAATGGTTTCCCTGTTCGACTCTGTTCTCTGGAAAGAGCCACGGGGTGCTTTTGGTTGGATTATGTTTCTTCCTTACCCAGAATCCTCTTGTACTTACCATCTTATTCAGAGAGAGATCGAGAGCCATGTCTTCACCATGGCCCCACTGCCATCTGAATCACACTCCCACTGCTCTCACCACTGATGGCTCAGCCCCATGGTTCCCAACTGTCCCTTGCAGCCAAGAGGCACACTTCCCCCTCGGGGCTTTGCCAGTGGCTGTCCCGTCTTGCCTGGGTGCTTGTCCTCTGGATACTTGTATGTTTTTCACTTTTACTGTAGGTCTCCAATCCAACAGCACTTTAGAAGGCTGGACCCCAACTACCCTGGCACACTTGACCCTATCTCCTGCTTCTGGATTCTCCATTGCATACAGAACCATCTGACACCATACACTTTATAACTGATCTGCTTATGAACCCTCCCCTTTCAGACCATAAACTTGGACACGATGCTCACTGGTTCCATTTGCTGCTGTACTTCCAAGGTGTCGAACAGCATCTGGCACATATAAGACGCTCAATACATATTTCTAAATCAAAGTTATATATCAGAACTCTTTAAAACTTAAATAGTAGCTAGGTTCCCAAGGTGAGATGGTAATTTACATAATTTCTCATAAATTTATTTGCTAAAAAGCTTTTCTTGCTTTCAGTCACCTTGTGGTGTTACAATTTAGTTATTTAAAGAAACTAATAATGCTAATCTATGTGACAGACTTGCATAAAAGAAAAAAAACAGACCTAAACAAATAATTTTCATGTTGGATTTTTGCTTAGCAGGAACACTTTAGACCTACTTCATTCCCTGTAGTCTCAAAGAGACAAATCTACTTTCATTCTGTTGTAGACAGAAGGCACTGAGAGAGCACAGCACTTTCATTTGTGATTGTATAAATGATCTGCATATATCTTGGCAAATTCAAAATACACAATCAGACAAAAGCAGAGAACCAAAGAAAACTGGGCAGAGCACTGTGCTCCTGTAATCCTAGCCCTTGGGAGACTGAGGCTGAGGCTGAGGCTGGGGAATTGCTACAAGTTCACAGCTACCCCAGGCTACATAAAGTTCAAAGCCAGGCTATACTACATACAGAAACCCTGCCTCTAACAAACAAATGATAAAAACAAAAAATTAATTGCACCATTTTTATGTATGCACCTTTTTTTTTGAGTGACTTTTTTCACAGAACCTAGTATATATACACACAAAAATGTATATATCATATGTTGCTTTCAGAGTTTTTTTTGTACTTTAGGTAAGGGTCTACAGGGTGTTCAGGGTCTCACTATCTTCACAGCCTTCCTAAGAGCTGGGATCACAGGCACAGTGCCACCACGCCCAGTCTCAGTTGCTCTCTCAGCATGCCCCAGGGGCAGGGCCAGCACAGCAGGCTGGGGGATCAAATTTGGCCCTTGAGCCTGCTTGCAGGCACTTTAATGCACTGAGCTATTTGGCTGGTGCCTACATTCCATGAGAACCATATGAACAATATAAAATGCTTCTGCTAAGTAACCAAAGAAAATAAGAATTCCCATGTAGTAATAGGAAAATATTCAGATAATTTGAATTTACAGTAACACAGAATGAAATACTGCAGAGCAGTCTTTCCATGGCGGAGCCCTGTGGTCCAGAAGCCGTTCATTTCAGACTTCCAAGCACTTTGGTATAAATGAAATTAATGCAAATCAAAAATCAAAATTGCTATCCATTAACTGGATCTTCAGCAACGAGCCAACTGTCCAACCATGTTAGGTAACAAAATAAAAACTTGTAATGTGCTCCTTCTCCTGGTGGAGGTGGATGTACTGGGAGAGCTCTTCTCGATCCTGGGAGGGAAGGAACCCATCACCTCCCTGCACACCCGGGCTCACAGCAGCGGTGCTAAGGCTTTACAGAAGCTCAGCCCAGCTTGGAACTTGAGTGATATTAGCTCCTTGCTCTCCACACCAGAAATGAGCCTGTATCAAGGCATATGAACCATTTATATCCTGGTCACCTGGGCCTTCTCTGACCAAACAGCTTTGCTTGCTGTTAAAGCAGAACATACCTACGCATAGTACTTCTTCTCTTTGTACCTTAGTCATTATTATTTCTCTCCATTATAGGGTGATATGTTAAGGAAATGAGCTTGATCTTTCATCTCTGAGTTCTGAGAGGCAGAAACAAACTGTGGTACACAAAAAAAGACTCAATAAGTATTCCTGATTCTCTGAAGAAATGAGCTAATGAATGGCATCCAATCATATGTTGAGGTAGGCAAAGACTTTTTTTTTTTGTGGAACCGGGGATTGAACTCAGGCCCTTGCCAGGGAAGCACTTATTCCACTGAGCCATCTCCCCAGTCCAGGTAAAGACTCTTAAGTCTCAATGAATTACCTCTGCAAAGAAATTTTATTAGAAATCAGATCATGGTAAAATTCCCGGTAATAAGGTGTTTTTCAGTTATTTATGTACTCATGTCCCTTCTGATAAAGATGAACTATTCAGAGAAAGAGCTGATTGCTCAACAAATGAGGGCTAAATCCCCATAAGACAAAGCAAAAATATTTCACTCATACACAAACTACAAAAGGACTTTTAAAATATCTCAATTGTTCTGAAATGCATGAAAAGGTCTGGTGTTGATACACCACTTTTCTGATCCCAAATTTACTACTTATTGAAAGCACAACTTATCAGAGACTAATTATCATGTGTCCAATATTTTTTGAAGAATTATTCCCTATATGTACAATCCTATTAAAATGTTTTATAGAAGAACAATTGCCTACTAAAGGCATTCAGTTTTCTTAGTGAAGCTTTTTAATGTATTGTGTACAGGGCCTCATTATGCAGCTCAGACTTGTAGTGATTCTCCTGTTTTCAGCCTCCCCAGTGCTGGGATTGCAGGCATATGCCACCACAGCTGGACTTGGTGGCCCTCTAAGTGCGCCTGGGGGCAGAGCCATCATGGCATGTGGTGCCAGGAATCAAACCCCAATCCCTGCACTTGCCTAAGCAGGTGCTTATTCTGCTGAGCTATCTCGCCGGCCCTTGTTGAGGGGGTTTCTAGCCACATTTTGTTTACCCTGTCCTGCCATGTATCCTTTTATATGACATTATTAATATAGCAATAACAACAACAATAACAAACCAGCAACCAGAGAAGCAGTAGCTCCATACAACACCACCATGTAATGGAGAGAAACAATGGGGACTAAGGTACAGAAAGAAGGGTTATGATACATAGGTGTGTTCTGTTTTAACACAGAATGAAGAAGAGCAAACAACCCTACTTAGTCTGGACAGGTGCTGGGTGACCAAGATATAAAAGATGATAGATATAAAAAAAAAAACTAGCAGCCCAAGAAGTATTATCACTTACTATTATTATGTGATTTAGAAAGCAAAGGTAAAGACACCTGGTAGGTATTTCTGGAAAAGTCTAGCACATCCACAGAGAGTTGTCACAGTAAGAAATCTAATTTAAATCCTAATTAAAATCTCCCAAAGAACTAGTGAATATATTCAAGAAGAGCATCTTATGAATTCAATTCAACAGCTAATAGACTCGCACAACAGAACTTGAAATTAGCTGATGTCACTGCTCTACATGGCCCAGCAAGCCAACCACCAATCAATATTGGTCATAATGAGACTCTAAACCTGAGCAGCTTCCCTGAACACGAAGAGCCAGTGAAGTTAGAAGTGAGAAACTTCTGGATCCTAGAAGTAGGACAACCACAACAGCCTTTATTACACAAGACAGTAGCAATTGTTTTATATATGAAATAGAAATGGTGTCAGTACATGGTTCCAAAAATTTTTGCCAAGAAGAAAACTTATTGGGTCATTATTACAAATTAAAAAAAAAACCCAAGCTTGATATAATTTATTAACTATCATAATAATTGTGGTTTTATTGTCTTCGAAAGCTGCATGTGTCAGAGGCACCATGCCAGCCCTAGATGCTGAGGTCTTCTACTCACTAGGAGGGCATGTCCCTGAAGAGTATGGTGGGCCCTCAGACCCACTGCCTTCTTGCCTTTAGTGTCCCCATCAGGGAGTCAACAGACTTTTCTGTGCCACGTGGTCTGCGGGGTGACATTTCTCTACCTCACCAACACCCAAAGGCAAGTAACCATCTGGCCATAGCCTCCACAACCATGAGCCCAAACAAACATTCCTCTTCATAAATTGACTCACTAGCTTGGGGATTTGCTACAGTAATCAGACTTCAGCAACACCCTAATGTTCAAGTTGCATGAGAAAAATGCAACATGATACATAGGTAATCTGGGATCAACAGCAGAGGCATCTTCACAGGGGACTACCCCTAAGAAGGGACAGCAATTTGGCCATTAATTGTTTGCAAAGGATCACTATTAATCTTGATATATTTGTGGCTTTGCTGAATATAAGCACAACACAAAATAGGAATAAAAACATATGTGTGTATGCGTATATATATATATATATATATATATATATAATGCACATATCCGCCTACATATAACCCTTACACACAAACATATACAATGTACAAGTACTCTAAAGAACATCATGTTTTATTTTGTTTTGTTTTTTTAACTCCAAGACTTGGGAATAAAAATGACAGATTCAGGCTTTGCATTTTGGGTGGCATCTTTCATTGCAATATCTTACATTCATCTTCTCATGTGACTTTTAATTAGGGTCCAGGGAAGGAGAGAGAAAAAAGTCAAGAAATTATACTTCAGTGACATTCAGCAATAATGATTGCCTAGAACTTCTTAAATGTGGATTTTTTTTTTCAGATATGTTCTGCTTTTACTAATTGGTAAAACTGTGGCAGAGCAATTGGCTCCCCCAGGATCACAAAACGAGCCAGAGCCTGAAGTCCAAGTAATTGCCTTATGTGTTTAGATTAATAATTATGCGATGCCTTCACATCCAACACCTTTCCTGTTTAAAGCAGAGAAAAATCATCAAAAGAGGGTACAAGCTAAGGTTTGATCTACCCTCACATGAAAATCCTGTTTTTAAAAACATCTACTTTTTATTTCCTTCTCTCTGATTTTGTGATACTGATACATGCAAAGCTACTGAGAGGTTATAGGGAGAAGGACGATGTATTTTATTCTTTTCAGCATACTATGTTGTAGGTGCTGGAGGAATTTAAATAGGGCCCTGTGACTAACACAAGGCACAGCAAGGGAAGAATTAGAAGACATCACACTGGATTTGGTGACATTAGGAGGAGAATCATGAACAAAGGACACCTGGTAAATTTTCTTTGTATTTTAGGGAAGGGTCTACAGGGTGTTCAGGGTCTCACTACTAGATCAGACTTGTAGTGATTCTCCTGTTTACATCCTCCCGAGAGCTGGGATTACAGGTGTACGCCACCATGCCCAGTCCCAATTGCCATCTCAGTGTGCACCAGGAGCAGTTTTGGCATGGCAGGCCCGGGGATTGACCCCCCATCTGATAAAAGCTTTAAAGAATGGATTAAATATTACCAGGTCAAAGAAGAAAGGCGAGGAGAGCATGAGGATGGCATTCTGCATAGACAGAGATGCGTAAGAGAGAGTGGAGGCTCAGAAGATGGTGGCACGAGGTGGACTAGGAGGGGAATCCGGAGCCATACTGCAAATTCTTGGGCGAGTTCTAACAGAGAGCACCACTGTGGGTTGAAAGGTGCCCGAATCAACCCCAAAAGATACTCACGTACATCCTACCTCCCTGACCTATGAGTGTGATCCTATTCAGAAACAGGGACTTGTAAACATAACCAGGCTAAGACGAGGTTATACTGATTAGTGTGGACTTAAGCCACTACCTAATTTCCGGCAAGAAGAGGAAAACGGGCTGCGACAGGCACATAAGAAGAGTACCATGTAATGACAGAGGTGACTAGGGTGATACAAATTTAAGGCCTGGTTGATAGTGCCAGCCAACACCAGAAACTGGGATCAGACAGAGAAAGACCCCTTCCTGCACCTCCCCAGGAGCATGCCTTACCCTCCCCGTGATGCAGGACTTCCAGCGCCCCCTGAGCTGGAATGAAGACCTGCTGCTGTGAGCCACCATGTGTGCAGACATTTGTGAGTCCTAGAAAAAAAACATAAAGATTGCTTTTCTCTTAACTGCAGCAAGACAAAAATGAAATTCTCCTCCGCATTACTTTGCCTTTTCTTAAAAAGGAAAGCATGGATTAAAGAGGGTCCATTTGGGAGTCGTGTCAGCTGTCTAGAGTGACTCTCTGTATGGTCCTTTACAAAAAGCAGAGATAATGTTTCTTCCAGAATATTAATGCCATAATTGCCATTCTGCTAGGAGTAGGGTCAAAGTCACGCTACAAAGACGCAAAGGGCTTTCTCACATGAGACTGAGCTGAGTAATCTCAGCAAGAAATCTTCCCATGGCAGGGGGAGTCTGCACGTAGACGCTTAAAAAGAAGGCAGCTCCGGGTGCTGCTAGTGGAGAGCAGCGGGCCCTCCCCACCTCCCAGCTGAGCCCCGCTGCCTTTGCGTCCAGCTTTGTATCTAAGGTCAAACCGCAGTGAAGGGAAGTGAGAAGGACTCTCCTCAAGGGGGAAATCATTGCAGTTTTCCAAAAGAGATGAATGAGAATGTCAGAGAGCTGAGGAGGAAGAAAAACATAGAGGCTGAAACAGGGCAGAATAGGGCCAGACAAATAGCTCAGTCGATTAAACTGCCTGCAAGCAGGTACAGGGGCCAGGGGTTCAATCCCTGGGGCCTGCTGTATCAGCCCCACCCCGTGGGGTCCTGAAAGGGTGATTGAGACAGGGCATGGTGGCGAGCACCTGTAATCCCAGCTTTTAGGAGACTGTAAACAGGACGATCACTTTGAGTCCGATCTAGTAGTGAGACCCTGAACACCCTATAGACCCTTCCCTAAAATACAGAAAAAAAAAATAGGGAAGAATATTAAGGATGAACTACAGAGAGCAGATAAATCCACTGATCTCAAACCAAACAATATAATGGGATGGGTTGGTGGCAAAAAACGATCTCAGTATTTTTTTTTAAAGTGAACTCTTATACTTTTACTTTTTCTCAAACCTCCTTGCTCTCCAGTCAAACACAGCTGTTGATACTGCCTTGAGGATATTCTGGATTATGACCGGAATAGAAGAAGAACAAAACAACACTTTTTAGGACTTCAAAAGTTGACCCTTGAGAATGCAGAGAGAAAGGATGAATGGAAGCATGTGGGACGATAGGGCATCAGTGGGCAGGAGAGGAACAGAAGGGGTGTGTGCCAGGACACCTGGGGTTTGACAGCCCTGGGAGAGAAAGCAAAACGTCTGAGCATCTTGCAAGGCGGCTGTAGTGTTCAGGGACCACTGGACCCAAAGGAAAGCATGAAATCTCAGGATGCGTTTCTCTCACACACACACAGCCTACACACACACACACACACACACACACACACGCACACACAGCTCAAGGGAAGCAAGGAATTAGTCCCTTCCTCGCCTGCTAATGGGAGAGAAAAAGACCCTGATATGACAGCGTAATTTTAAGTGATCACATCTCTACAAAGTTTTTACAAACGTTACTATGAGTTTTATTTCCCTAATATCTAAAATAAATGCACTATAGTTTTTAGATATCTGTTCATGGGCTGGGGAAGACAGCTCAGTAGAATGGATATCTATTCATGCGTTCCAGCAAAATGATGGCCAAACTAAGACACAGATACGTGCAAAATGACAGAATTCAACAGAATTAAATCATTTAAAGAAAACTAACTCTTGAATTTCAGATGACATAAGCCTCCTATTCATTAGGGCCTGATTTAAGTTGCAGTAATAAAATCAGCCTTTCAAAATCCCACCAGTTCTTTATAAACTAAAGTAAAACCTACAATCAAATGTTGTCAAAGGAGTTTTTGCTTTGTAACATACAAGAAAAATGTACACAGTATATTTTACAGTAAAATATTTTACTGAACATACTTTACAAAACTAATTTAGATTTAGATTCAGATATGACAAGTGTATTCCATTTTTAAAACATAGTTATTTATCACTCATGCTTCTGATTTCTAAGCCTATTTAACTCTTGAAAAGATTCCTCTACTATAAAATGACAAAAATTATTTTAATCTCATTAAGGAAAAATTAGTTATAAAGCAGCTTTATATAATTCCACCTAATATATAATAGCTGTATTAGTTCATAAAATGAGTTTATAAGTTTATTTTTAGGTAAACAAAATTGTCTTCTAAAACAAACTTTTCATATACAATTAGACAAACTTTTTCTTTTTTTCCATAATTTTATTGAAGAACAAATAGCAATGAGACAGTTTCAAATCAAGTAGTAGGACAGATTCACTAATTAATACATTGCATGATGTTTTCTTAGTGGGTATTTGTTGTACAAGGTACAGACATTTTTCTCTGGTTCCAGTTCTAACCAAACCTCTGACTTCAAGTAACTTTAAAAAGATACTCACTTAGAATTTCATAAAACATTTGTCACTTTAATGACAAATTTTCATTGTTTTATATTCTTCATGCAAAATTTAATGAACCATGATGCTGAACTGCTCCTGACAAATAGAGATCTATATTTTCTGAGTTATTAAGCTATGTCTGCAGGTCACCTTATCAGAAACCAGTATTTTACTCTAAATTTGTCATTGTTGCAGGGCGAAACACTGAAAAATATTTTAGGATGAGAAAGCAAGAAAAGAAACCAAATGTATATGGTAAGTGGGGTTATTCAAAGCACACATAAGCATTAATATGTAAAAAAACACAAAGGTGCTCTCTGGAGACACCCCCAGATTTGCTTTCATTCCATAGAATTGATGAGAGACACATTTTTTTTTTTTTACCTTGTATAATTAAATGCAAGTCTTTGAAATTTCTGGGTCTCACTATTCCACTCAGGTATTATCTTCTTCAGATGGAGAGATGAGAGGATAATACTACCTGAGCTATTTCTTCAAGTATTCAGAAATAAACGTTCTTGAAACGGCTTCTATTATGCTGAAGTTATTCCCTTCCATCACTCCCTCAGGATCCTTCAAATGGGGTCTGGGAAGTACTAACAAAACACAAGGCTCTTTTCCATAGTCATTGAGAAAGTAACACAGAAGCCTGAAATATCCCACATTTGACACAGTCTCTCTGGCCTAGAAGATAATTCCAGGAAAACATGGATTTTGCTTTATTTACTGCTATATCTTGTATATCTAGAACCATGTCCAGCACAAAATAGTTTCTTAATAAACATTTATTGGATGGATGGATGGATGGATGGATGGATGGACAGATGAATGGATGACACAGAACACTGATCTGTTTGCTTCTTGTTAGTTTAGCTTTTAATGGAATATGTGTTTATCTCTCTAAACAGACTGATTTTGGGGAGATGAAAAAATTTTGCCATATTCTATGTAAATGTGAAAAACACTTCACTTCCTACTTCTGGAACAAACTAATCATTTACTTACAACAGTGAAGAAAATAAGAAGGAGGATGTCTTTGCTTATTCCTTCAAAAGCATTCCATTTCTTTTACTGTTTCCCATGATTTTTGTGTTATCCTTTAAGGCAAGCATCAAGAGGTGAAGAAAGCCATCTTTGGGGGCCCTTTGACCTATTGAAATAGTTTCTGTGGTCAAGTGGGAAAACGGAGAAAAATGTTGCTCTCACAATAATTGCTGAAGCAAGTGGGCTTATCTAGAATGAGGGACTGTTCCTGGTTCTGCCGCTGACCTTTGATGGCAACACGTTCAAGGCACTTGACCTTTTAGTATTTAATTGGTGGAACTGTGAAATAGCTGTAATGCCTACAAGAATACACTGCAGAGAATTACTGGAGCATCCGGCTGCTAATGCACCTTAGGTTTCTGAACCAACAATGCCCAGTCAGGAGCACAGTGCTGCCTGCACCCTCTGCTCTACCACACACCTCTTCTAAGAATGAGTCAATTGCTTTTTGGTGGCTCCAGGCCTGACAAAGCCATTTGAAAGTGGGCTAATTAAAGACTTGAAATGATAATGATGAGTTTCACCCGGCAGTTCTCCCACCACTCACTCAGGAATCCTGTCTGAAGTGCACAAATTAGCCAGATGTAAAATCGGGGAGGGGGGTGGAATAGGAAGAGCTGAGAAGAACCATGAGGAGGTAATTTTCAGGAACTTCAGTTCAATTGCTGGAAAGCATTTCGACTGCAGGTTTCTTCAGCTTCCTATTTCAGCCTTTCGACAGACAGAGACATACCATGCCACTGCTTTCTCAGTGTTTAACTGTCTTAGCAGCTGCTAAAAAAAAAAAAAAGGTCAGCTTTTGTCTGACAGAGTGGTTTTTAAAGATAGAGAATTACTACTCAAAGAACTTCTGCATTTGAAGACATCTCTAATAAAGGGGGAAATGAGGTGGCAAGGTGAATTTCAAATCTATGTAAGAGTTCACTCAGTGGAATCAAATGGAAAAGAGACAAAGAAGTTTGCACAGATGCATTTTGTTAACTTGTTCATTCCTTGTTATCTAACCAGTTAGAAATTAAATGGCCCACACTGTAAGTGAAAAGACCAAGGTAGGGCGCCCGGAGAAAAGAAGGGGAGAAAGAGAAACAATAGAAATTAATTCCACCAGAAAAACTTATTCAGCTATCTTAAGAAATATATAGCTAATTGGTAAGAAGACATTTAAAGATTCTTGTATTGGGCTGGCCAGATAGCTCAGCAGATTAAAGTGCCTGCTTAGGCAGAGGCAGGGACTGGGCTTTGAGCTCCCAGTGCCCTGCTGGCCCCGCCCCCCGGGGCATGCTGAGACAGCATATGAAACTGGGTGTTGTGGCTCGAGCCTACAATCCCAGCGCTTGGGCTTGGAAGGCTGAAAACAGGAGAGTCACCACGAGTCTGATCTGTGTAGTGAGACCTTGTAGAACCTGTGCTAAATATATGTGTATATATATATACATATATATACATATAAATATATATATTGAACATGATATATAGGTGTGAAGCACAAAGATACAATCTACAGTATAAATTATTTTGCTCTTTTATAACAATGCCATGAAATATCTATAAATGAGGCAATATTGTATTGTCAGATCTATAAGGTACTTTAAATGTAATACTAACATAATATAAAGTCCCTTTTCTCCCAAACCAACACCAAAAAGAATTCAAATAATTTAAACCGCCATGAGCTAATAAATCGATTAATCTATGTTTTGTAAGTTTATTCTAAAACATTTACCAAATCCCCTGGGGTGCCTGCTAACACCTGAGGTCCTGGGGTTATAAAAGTAAGCAAAACAGATAAAGGTTCCCACGCTCAAAGAACTGACTTTTGGGGGTTGCGGGTGACATAGGAACAACTACACAATCGATGGAAAGGTGCAGGTGCTAAGTGGAGGTGCCAGGAGGGCAGTGCTGATTAGGTGACCCTGAAAAGGATGCTGGAGGACCAGCAAGACAGCATAGGGATCTAAAGTGCCTGTTTAGGCAAGTACTCGGGGAACAGGGTTCAATTCCAGGCACCACACACCACACCAGCCCCGCCACCAGGGTGGATTAAGCCAGCTATAAAATAAGTGTGGCGGGGTGCTGGAAACCATGGCATGAACGCAGGGGGGGGGGTGGCAGCCACCATGTTTAGGCAAATGATCTGAGATCACTTGAACAGAAAAGCACAAGGCAAACAGGCACCATGTTCAAAGACCCAAAAACCATCAGGGTTCTTGACTTCAAATTACAGCCAGGAGACTGCTGCGGAGTGAGCCAGGAAAAGTAAGGAGATAAGAAGCAGTGGACAAGAGGTGGCAGGCCAGGCCCACCTGGGGGCTCTTGGAGCCAATGCAAGACATGAATTTTTTTTTTTTTTTCTGAGAAACTGGGAAGTAACAGACAGTGTTGAGCAGAAAGAGGACACAATCGGCTCTAGAGTTTTGGGAGTCTTAGAAAAGACATGCAGGAATGCACAGGCCAAGAGGAGCCGGAAGAAAAGTTAGAGGACTAAGGCGAAGCTTTACTGCTCTTCACCCAAGAGGGGGCCAGTGATGTTCAGGTGGGACACAACACGGATACGAAGTGAGGACTTGGGGGCTGGGGAGATACCTCGGTGCTCTAAGCACCTGCCTGGCCAGTACAAGGACCTGAGTTCGATCCCTGGTGCCGCATGCCCTGCTAGCCTGGCATGGTGGCACATGTCTGTAATCCCAGCACTGGGGAGGCTGGGATAGGAGGATCACTGTGAGTCCATGCTGTATAGCAAGACCCCATACCAAATAAATAAGTAAATAAATAATTTTTAAAAATTGAAAATAAAAATGAAGTTAGGACTTGATAAATATCACCTTTAAAAAAATTTACTTGTGTCAGAGTATAGCAGTAGTTGATGTGGCATTAGAAGCAGTACGCATTTAGAGGACCAGAATGACAGGCACTCCAAGCATGGCCCTAGGATTACACATTGTTATCCTTAGTGCAGTTTCTTTTTTTGTGGGAGGGCGGGGGCAAGACCAGGGATTGAACTCAGGCTCTTGCGCTTGCCAAGGAAGCTCTTATTCCACTGAGCCATCTCTCCAGCCCCCAGTGCAGTTTCTTAGTTCACAAGTATCAGCATATATGCTGAGATGTAAAAGGCTCAAGCCAACAACTTCTAACATTACCAGTTCTGTGGATAATCTGCCACTATTATGGTCTACTGGACTGTATTGGATTATTTTGCTGAATTCATACAACTACAATATTTGAATGGCAATGGAATACCCATCTCTGACAAAACTAAACAAAAAATGGGGATACAAATGAAGGACCATTTTATAGTGAAAAAAATATATACATGTATATACAAAACAGGATAAATATACAGCTACTTTCTCTTAGTTCAGTGAGAAGAAAGATTTATACTAACAGTGTTTAGACAGAATATCATGTCAGCATCTTGTACTATGAACACTATGAAGACAACAATATGCAATGTATTAATTATTGTAACTGTCCTACTGACTTACTTTGAAACTATCTTATTGCTATTTCTCAATGAAATTTTTAAAAAGGACTTGATAAATAGGAGCCAAAATAATAATTTTAAACAGAGCCACAAGGTGCATGATCACAGAGTTTCTGGAGCAAGGAGAGGGACTGCACAGTCTGGTCAGGCAGGAGCTACTGAAAAGCTAGTTAGGGAAACGGGCACCACTGCTTGGCATCATGGAGCATTTCTTCGAGGTTGTGTTCAGAAAAGGGACTTGAAAGGAGACAAGAGACAGAGGTGGCTGCAACTGGGTGGATGCGTGGGGGCTGAAGGAGGCTGCAGGAGGAAATGGGCAGGAAGAGCGAAGGAGAGAGGGCGCCGGGGGAAGTCCAGGGGGGCGCCAGCTGCTAATTCAGTAGCTGCTTAGACAGTGTGTCACTTTCGAGAAAATGGTTCAGAATGTCACCAGTTAGAGGCACAGGAGGGTTTTAAGTGAAGTTCCCCTGCCCTCAGTATCCTCTTATCACAACGTTTGGGAAAGGAGACAGCAAGACCCAGGCAGGCTTGGCAGGGCCAGCTGCTGTCACCACCTGCCCCTGAAGTACTGAGCCTTTCTTGGTATGTGTGTTCAAATTATTTTCTGCTATGCTTTTCACTTAGCTCACATCAATGGTAAGCACATAACCACGACCAGATGTAAGTATGCAAACAAGTTAAATAGGAGGCGCTTCTAGAATTGGTCAGAAAAATGGAGGACGACAGAACAACGATTTCAAGGAAAACTTGCCCAGAGAGATTGTGGTGAAAAGCACACAACATGTGTCTGCGTATTCCCCTCAGAGTTCATTTGTGAGTCCTCCTGAAGCATCCGCTTAGGTTCTGAAGTGCCGACTGTCCGAATCACAGGCCTTCCATATCCTAACAAGCTCCAGGAAGGAGCTGTACCTCCCTCCCTGCCTCTGTCTCTGCGCAGTCTGAGTGGGAAGTCTTCCCCATGGCTCCCAGACTCACTGACATTTAATTACCACCACTGCTGGGATCCCAACCTTGCCCTTCAGAAGAGAGCCTCAAAGCCCCACGAAGACTGGGCACACGCAGAAACAAATCCCAGGCTGATAGATGAAGACCTGCTTTTGCAAACTGGACCCTATGAGCATTTCCACTTAGCCCTTTACTGCTCTGCCTTTAGGTAATGCTGATGTGCTCAGCAAAAGCCAATGTAAATATGAAGAACTTTAGACTGTCCATAGAGTGCACATTTTAACCAAACACACACACGCATGCATGTGCAAGCGTGCAGGTGCCACATTTCTATGAACCAATCACAATACATTGTGGATATAAACTGTCACTTCAAGTGACAACCAGACAATTTCAGTGCTGTTTCTTTCTCCCTCCCTCCTCGGGCTTTGCAGCCCATGTTGCACTTTCCCTGCTAAAGGCAGAGATCAGAAGAGAACTCCGTGGCAGAGCAACTTGAACTCATTGCTTCTCTGGCTTTCCTGGGCATTTGAGAGTGTATCTACTTTTTAAATTGCCATCCCACAGCTCCTCTGCTTGCTGCTGTCCAGTCTGGGACCCTCCTACTAACATCAGTCATGGCTCATGGGGTAATTAAGTGCCAGAGCCAGAAAGGCTGACAGCTACTCTTTGTTTGCGGACTTCTTTACACTTCTTTACAGCCTTTGTTCCCACCTTCCTCTGAGTCTGTGTCCTCACTGGCTTTTTAAATCCCACTTCTTCAGACATCTCATTTTCAGCCCCTTTCTGTGAGTTTCTTCACTGCCTGCTTTCCTTTAAGGTCTGATATTACTCCGAGTTCGGTTCTCAGTCTTTTACTCCTAATTGCTTCAGAATTCCAAAAAGCACCTACGCACCAATGTCTCTGGATATCTGTGCTCTCACCCATCGCCCCGAGGGTGAAGTACATGGAGTCAGCAGCTCACTGTCTACCTCCAAGTTAAGGGTGCACTAGCTTCCTGGGTCCCGAAGGTCTACAGCCAAGCTTCTTTCTCCATGCCCCTCTGCAATCCTGTCTGGTTCCAGTCTTCTCTCACCTGACATGCCACCATCTGTTCTCCAGCCATCCCAGCAGCTGTCCAAGACTGCCATCACTGTCACTGTATTCAGCCACAGTGAATCAGCTATGGGTGAAGGGCGACTGGACTTAGGACAGGACAGTGTGCTCATTAATCCTGACATGTCAGCTCATTGGATTAAGAAACACCTAGCAGAGTAGTAAAACAGGTTTCAGGTATGCCTGGGTGGGCCAGGGAGGTGTGGCCGTGGGTACCATATGTCACCTATCCCTTCTGACAGCCTTCTCTGCTTCTCAGCTGCCTGGATGCAAGCAGCCTTGCTCCACCGCGATTTTCCATCATGATGCCTGTGCCTTGGAGCCAGCTGAGCATGGACTGACCTATGAGCAAATCAGACTTTTCCTCTTTTAAGCTGTGGCCGTTGCCTACTGTATGTGAATGGTGAGAAAACTGACTAAAGAGAGAGAGAAGATGGCCTCTCCCTGACCCCAGGATAAAGGCCGAAACCCTCAGCAAGAGCTGCAAGCTCTCTTGATCCATGCAGGAGGGGTCTGTGCCTCTCTTCAGCCTCATCTCTGGCCCTCTTCCTTCTTGTATCCCAGCGATTGTGGCATGGCTTTTAGGGATTTTGCATGTAAATCAGCGAAAGGTCCCAGATTCTCCTTTTACTACATGCAACCAAGGAGTGCCTGACCGGAAAGAAGAGAGTTATGGTTTCTATTCATTTATTTTAGTGAGAGCTATTTTTAGCAGATATTTTTCTGATAGTAAAAAACTCAATTTCCTTCATTTCTGAGAAGTGTGGAGGGTTAAGAGACATAAAGTAAGTAACACTCAGGTTAGGACGACACCAAGCAGACAGAAAACACAAAAGGAGAAGGAGGGGAAGCAAATGGGAAGAGGCTGTGTCAGGGCCAGGCGATCGAGTTATCGGACAGTTAGGGAAGGAAGCAGAGGAGGGCAAAAGTGTGGAGCAGCTATTTCTGAAACTGTGGTCTGCAGACAGCTCAAATTAAAATATCCCAGCTTTCTGGTAAAGAACGATTTCAGGCCCTCTTCGAGTCTCTGCAGACTGGGTACAGGAAATGGGAGCCCGCTAGCTCAGAGACTCTTCTTGATCTTAACGCTTAGTGTTTCCCAAGCGGTGCGCTGGGGTGAGAAGCCATCTTCCCCCCCCCCAAGCTAGCTTTGGGGGACAAACAAACTCCGATTTGTTCGATGGCCCAGCTCCCCAGATCTTCCTCGTTGGAATCGCTTTACCTTCATTTCTCTGCTGCTCATTCCTCTGGGCAGGATTTATTCATATTCCTTATTTACACTGGATCTATTCATTTCCATCTAGTAAGTCAACGTATGCTTGTCCTGCCAATCAATTAGCGAATTCTTATGGCTAAAGTTCCCACAGTCTGTAGAGTATTTAAATCATATGACTATGGGAATGGACAATCGTCCATCACCTTAAACGACCCTTTCATTGACTTCTGTGCTTAGTAATCACATTTTCTCACACGTTCTTCTTCATCCCATCAGAAACTGTGCATGTCTCTGTGTCTGTGCTATGTTCTGCACAAAATGAATGAACACTGTAAATATAGTGATGAAAAGTACTTAAAAATACATGACCTATCAGTTCCTGTTCACGGGTATATTTTAAATGTGTCACGCTGGAAAATCCTGGGCTGTGATGATTATAAACATCATCTACAAGAGGTTTTACCAAAGTACAGCTCCCGAGTCAAATCTGTTTTGTCACCTGCAATTGTAAAATGAAGTTTTATTTGGTAAACACAGGTTGACTCATTTGTTCACATGTTGTCTATGACTCTTTTTGTTCTAGAATGGCAGAACTGGATATTTACAACAGATACAGCATAGCCTGAAACAGCCTAAAATACTTACGAGATGGCAATTTGCAAACCTTTGACAAAGTGACAGAAATTAAAACTCAAACAGTTGACAAAAATGTGTATGTGTGTACGAGTTACAAAGATAAATCAATACATCTTTAGGAGATGTCTATTATACAGACCCCCAAACTGATCATCTTCCATTGCTAATGTAAATCTCAATAAGAAACTTCCCATGCTATGTGGACCCTGTCCCCACAGCCCCGGGCATGATGAGATAGGGATTGAGACTGGGAGTGGTGGCGCGAGCCTGTAATCCCAGCACTAGGGAGGCTGTAAACAGGAGGATCACTATGAGTCTGATCTACGCAGTGAGACCCTGTAGATCCTGTAGACCTTTCCCTAAAAATACAAAAAAAAGAAACTTGCCAGAATTTTTCCCTAGCGTATATTTTCAGATATCCACTCAGTAGTGACAGGAAAGGGGAATTTTTCTGGTCTGGCTTAGGATAACTGTTTCCCTTTCTCAGGCCTTACAGTTTTTTTAGTTCAACAGTTTACCTTCCAGCATTATTTTGTCCCAATAGACTGCCATTTTTCTGTGCCTCAGTAATTCCAAAACTTAAAGTTTATCAACGACCACAGAGATAAAGGTTGAGCCATCTCATCAGATAGTTAGTTGACACTATCCTATCCATATGATCCCCTAAACTACTAGATCAGAAGGTCACTGTCATATTCCAGGGCTGGATCTTTTCACCAAAGGCTCGTTGCAGGTCTCTGTTTTGCCATCTTATCCTATCTCATACTTCTACAGCGTGTCCTTGGCATGAAGCGTCCGCTGCATAGTTAAACTTCCCTCACTTATATTCCAGCTAGAAAACTAAGCCCATCAAGAAGAATTATAGGTAGATCCATGCAAGCCACACGCATATACAGACACACAGATCCAGACAACTACACAGTGCTTTCACATGAGTGGTTTTTCATTGGTTTATGTGTTTCCTAACTATGCTCTCTCGTGGGTTCATTTATAATTGATTCACCTTTAAATACTTGGTGTAATAATGTCAGGGTATAAATTATTGCACCAATAAAAACATAATCATTAAAAGATCCCTTTAACACTTGTCATAATGCTTCTGGGTTAGGGAATATTTCCTGAAGCAGATTTCTACGTCATTCAGTTTTGCGTTGTTGTGTTCAGCATTTTACAAAATCATTAATGGCTCATTAATTTTATGGTAATATATGTATAAAGTACTTGGAGAAATAGCTTAGCTGAAATCTCTGTTAGCTCTTATTTTGGAAAACATTCTTACATAGGACCACATTGCATTCTCTGTCTAGAATGCAAGATCCTCCAATACACACACACATACACACATACCACTTCCACACCTAATTTTCCATGATGAAAAGGTCTTCTTTTCTAAATCTGAGAAGTCCTTAAGAGTGGTTCAGAATGTGAACTCCTCCACAAAGCCTTACACTGTAACTCCAGTTAGTATCAACCTAATTCCTTTCATGTCATATACAGCCCTTGTTGACTGTAACAATCACTCATTTACTTAATCAGCCCACTGTATCACTCACTTGGTAACGTTCAAGAATGTTACCAGAAACTAACTTATACCATTCAGTGTGCAGGAGGCAGACAAGTAAGTAGCGCACAGTAATCCAGGAACAGATGGGACCCAGGGCACAGCCAGCACAGTGCGCTCTGGACTCTCACTGGAGAAGCAGCAGCCCAGGCTCGAGTAGGAGAAGCATTAGAAGCTCAGCTACCGGAGTCTGGGTATTTGGGTTTACAGCTAAGTGGTACAGAACATGTGAGAACCAAGAGGTGCATTATGGATATGCTCACGGTTACATGCCTGAAAGAACCTGCAAATGTGGATCTTGAGCCAGCAGTTGGAAGAACCTGTTTGGAGTTTTGAAAAGAGGACCACGCTGAAGGTAAAAACTGGGGATGCATCACAGTATATCGGCTGTGTGACTGAAGGAGCTCACTGAGGGAGTGAGGAGTGGGAGAAACAAGCCAACCAAGAAATACGTCCTTCAGGACAGTAGTTAGAGTGTCTCTGCTGGAGGAGGAGGGACGAATAAAGAAAGAGGTGAAAGAGACTGAGAGGAGCAGGTAGGACTCAGCTCAGGCGATTGCGCTGCGTGGAATCTAAGTGAACAAAGTGCTTCAAGGTGAACAGACCACTTAGCTGTACAAATGAATGCCTGCTACAGGTCTAGTAAGAGAAGGAATCAGGACAGTGTTAGCAGCAGCAAGGGAAGGAGCCAAAGAATGGGAAGGGGGCAGTAAAACAAGAACAGACAATCTTGTGGGTAGCTCAGCTGCAAGAGGAAGCAGAAACCAGGTGTGGCAGGCAGCGGCCTTGGCAGGAGGACTGGAAATTCAAGCCCAGCCCTGGCAACTTAGTGACTTCCTGACTTAGTGAGACCCTGCCTCAGAATAAATAAGCTGGAGATGTGGCTCAGCACAGAGACTGTAGGTTCAATCTTCAAGATTTCACAGAAGCAAAAACAAAAGAAGCAGAATTATGCGGTAGTGGGCTAGAGGCTTCGAGAAGGAGCAGTGCCTGTTTGAGCAAGCAGGGAGCAATCAGGTGACTGGAGTGAAGTCAGCGTCTCCTTATTTCTCTGGCGGTCTGGGCCCCTTCCCTTTACACCCTGGCTTTAGCACCCTCACCTTCCCAAGAACACTCCCAGTCTGAGACCCCGCATCACACATACATCTTTCACAGGACTCGGTGCACTGCTGCTGCCGCTGCTGCTGCTCTTGTGTTTCCATCCTGTCATAAAAGGTAGGCTTGGTGAGAACAGAGGCTGTGTTTCACTCCTACATGCTACGCGCTTCCCTTTCACCACACGCAGCTGCTGTGTGCAAAGCACACACCCTGAGAGCAGCCGACAGTGGGGTCTCCAAGAAGAACACAGCCCCCGTGAATGGAAGCTGCTGGGGGGGTGGCTGCGATCCGTGGCCTTGTTGCATTACCCCCACCACAGAGAACAGTGATGCTTTCCCATTCCTATGCAAATAAGGCAAGCCTATTTTTTGCAACTTAATATAATTATCTTGTAGTCTTTTTTTTAAATTTCAATTAACACACTAGAAAATTCCTGCATTACCCAAGTCTATACATGAATTGACCTTTCATGTCGATTTTTGTAAGTATTACTATATTAAACATGCTTTAGGGATTAATCACATTCTTTTTTTTTTTTTTTTTTTTTTTTTTTTTTTTTTTTTTTTTTTTTTTTTTTTTTTTTTTTTTTTTTTTTTTTTTTTTTTTTTTTTTTTTTTTTTTTTT